>LZPO01019311.1:0-10316 GCA_001675575.1 Neotoma lepida
TATGTATGTATGTATGTATGTATGTTTTCCTAAAATATCCTCACAGAGTATTTAAATTTTTAGCATTATTCACCCAGTATTCATCTCTATGGTCTCTGTAAATTTTATATCTTTCTCTTTTCTAACAGCTAGGATGGAAACCCACATAACCCAAGCTAAGGGCCACAAAGAAGTTAACATTCATTTCAAATCACTACACACCCACTCACATTCATCTCACACGGACACATCCACTCCTTTATCAACACAGCTAACCTACAGTTGACTTACTGATGGTTCAAAGATAAGAAATTATACCTTTAAATCGCACAGTACCACTTCCTAAGGGGCATCTCAGATGCCAGGCAAGCATGTGCTATTCTTTCAGCTTGTGTTTTCTAGGGAACAACAGTGCCTCAAGCATACTATGAACCTAAATCCTCAGGGCCCTGTGACTCCCAGGCTGAAGAAGTGACAGGACCCATGCAGGGAAAGGTGACAGGTCCCTCCCTGCCATGGGCGCCACATAATGGACACTAGGGGGAAGAAGAAATCTTCACATGAAAATGCTGCAAGTCACTCTCTGCCCAACTCTCCCTACTCAGTAATTCCCACTCAGACCACAGGACTTAGCTCATAGTGGAGTGGCAGGATGCAACCTCTCCAGCCAGCCCAGTGTGCCAAGAGTCTCATATCCCCATTTCTAACTCACCACAGGAGTACACAGCCCATCCCAACCCAGGGCTTCACAAGTTGCCCTATCTCCCGACCTTCTTACCCTTGCTTCAGGTCAAGGCTCCTCAGCTTTCCCCCAAAACTCAACGTTCCATAGCATGTTCCCTGCAGCTTATCACCACAAACCTCCATAGTTTGCCCTCACCTCAGGACTACATAGCCCACCTGCCCACACTCAGGAACCCATAGCCTGAATGTCCTATCTCAGAAACCTAAAGCTTCCTACTTCCCTTCATGGCTGTACACCCTGAACTGTCCACAGACTGCCCAATATACACATCTCCCACTGGCCTTGGCCAATTCTTCACATAAAAGAGCCAAGCAATTCTGCACAATCTCTCTTCTACTTAGAAAGCAGTTCTGAAACATTCTTTTGTGGAGTGAAACAAGGAAAAGATAAAAATAGACCCTAAACCTTCACATATAACAATGTCAGGTGGGTTGTGTTGTTCAGGTTAATTTCATAAGAAAGAAATGCAAGGGAAGAGGTGACATTCTAAACAATGTCTATATGTTCCACACAAAAGTCTTTCAATGTGCTAAATTTATGCCTTCATTTGACTTTAGTCTGTATTAAAACCAGTTTGTTGATGATACATTTATGTAAAAACATGAAGAAAGTCTACCTATTAATAACAATGAGATACCTCAGTGTAGTGCTTTTGAAAGGGATAAGGGACTTTTCTTACATTCACTACTATAGACATTCCATCAGACAATGCAGTTTGCAAAACTCTTCTATTAGATTTTGGCTTCTAGAGCATTTTAAAGTACTGACTCCTTGCTACTATTTACTAAGCAATTTGTGGATTTTGATAGAATTAAATACTTTGTTTCATCTGTCACAATTTCAGGACACAAACTCTCCATGAACAAAACATCAGCCCTGGGTTTGTTAAGTTGACTTCCAACTTTGGGATGAACTTGTTTCCTTCTCATGCCATGTTTTTACCAGCTGACCCCTCTCCCTATATGTCTTTGGGTGAAGGATATGCAAGTTTTACCTTTGTTTCGATCTGTTTGGTGTCCAGATTCTGAAACAGCAGCTTTACTTTAGTTTTCCCATCGTCTGAAGATCCCTTAAGCTGAGAGAACTTGAATCTCCACAGCACATTCTGCAGAGAAATGAAATGAATGAGTGATTCATAAGTGTTTAATGTATTATCATTTATTTAATATCTAACAACTTAAAGCACCTATCTGGGTAAATGCCATCTGTTATGACATGTNCCCCTTCAATGTGTAGAGGCTGATCCCCATGCCCAGCCAGCTCAGGGTCACACACTAGCCTCTCTAGTCTTCACCCTGCTTTTACCCTCCTGGTCTTCCTATACTTACCCTGGAAGTTTTCTAAGACCATTGCTCCCTTCTTTGCTTGCAGAACTATAAAATCCACTGAAGACAGGCCTCTTACCCAGTAGGATACCCACCACAGTGCAGTTAATATAGAAAGCTTGGATCCTGGCTATATCATCCCACCATGGCTACGGGCTGTCATTCAGTCTCAGGTTCCCAAGAACCAACAGGACAACATGGGCAGCATGGCCTTACACTATTGTTTCAAGTTTGGTTAGCACTTGCTGAGATGCTTCAGAGGCAAAATGTTATCTCAGCCCTCAGGAGGCTGGGACAGGAGGATAACCACAAGTCTGAGGCTAGACTGGTTCATATAGTGAGCTCCAAATCAGCAAGGGCTACATTGGGAGAACCTGCCTCACAAAACATGAAAACACAATCCTTATCTTCCTAGGAAAATACCAATGGGAATTAGCATTTAGCATCCTACAAGTCAGGTTTTTATTGCAAACACTGATTTCTAAGTAATGAATAAAGACACATTGATTTCTAAATGATGAACAAAGCATCTTCAATGTTAGCCGGACAAGGAGGAGGGGAATGGAAAGTCTCAAAATGCTTTTGTCCCTCCAGATGGCAAGCTATGTGCCACACCATCCATGCTAGCCTCAGGATTCCATTCCTCATGTTTCATATTGAATTGCGGACATGGATCAATGGAAAAGTCTTGAAGCTCATGCTCCTTCTATATTTCAAGACAGCTGGAATCCACAGTATCCTGGGAACCACTCATTCCATCCTTGCATTTCTTTGATGCTGAGGCTCAGCCTCTGCTTGTTCTGGTAGATCCAGGCATGTTTTCAGAGCAAAAATTACCAGAGTCTGTTTAGATTGAGAACTTGAGAAATCTCATCCCAGTCACTGCACAAGATTGCCAATTTTATCATGTAGCCCTTGTTCATGGGCAATGTAAGACAATGGTGTTCTTCTGCCTCTCCTGGTTTGGAATGTGTTATATTCACATGGTGAATGGGTTAGTGAACAGGCCTATTCCCCTTTTTNTCTTTTTTGACCCTCATGTCCTAAGCATGGCAATGCCATAAGCACCCTTGGATGGTTGACACTTATATAGCTAGTTTCTTTAATGACTAAGAGTCATTTGTTTCAAATTTCTCATGCTTTCTCTCATGAACTTAAAATGTAATTTTATTTTTTTTCAAAGAAAACTATTTCTGAAAGCCATGAATGTTATTTCTGCCTGTGGTCTAAGTAAGCTACTTCATTTCTATACTCTGAGCCCTTCTCAATATATGACTGAGCCTCCGTACACAGAGGCAAGCTGGGAACTCAGAGCCCAGATTGGCTGCTTGGAGAGCATGCAATAACAGTGCTTGTTTTAGTTAAAAACATCAAGAGATGAATGTGAAAGGGCATTGGGTTTCCCACTGGAATAATAAAGGCTGAAGGGCATCTCAACACTCAGCTCTCAATCATGGAGCTGGAAGGTATCTTTGGGTGGTTTTAGCAACCAAAACACGGATCTCCAGTTACATGGCATACACATATTAAACACAAGACCTTCCCCTTTGCTTTCATCATTGACAGTTTTGCTGATAGCCACTTCTCACTCCTTCAAAACTACTTTGGTTTGTAAGGCATTGCAGGTGGAAAGTGACACCAATACTCTCTTTAGGGTGTCTGGTGGCATCCATAGGAGCTGTGACACTGGAATGGTGATGGCTTTGTTTCTAGCAGAGTGACCTCCGTATCTTCCCTTCTACCAGACAGTCACTTCCTTTTTCTTTTGAATTTGGTCTCTCTGTGCCTCCAGCCTGGGGATCAGGCTTTATAGGAACCAGCATAGCATTGAGCAAACAGGAGATCTGCACTAAGCAAACTGGAGTATTGCTGCTGTGATTGAGGCACATCCGTGAGGTGAGAAAAGTAGAATTCCACCATTCCAGGAATTCTCCATTTAGTGGCACCAGAAATATTTGCCTCCTCCGATCCTGAGTGGCAGACAATTCCTGACAGTGGCTTCTTTCAGAGAGGGACAAGAACCCTGGTATTGTTGGAAATCTGAGTGACATAAACCCTGAAGTCCTAGGCTCTGTGTTGCTGCTGTAATCTCACTAGAGACAAGGTGGGTGTTCAAACTGTTCACAATAGCTGGTGAAGGCAGATCTCCTTATTGGCTTTGGCTTTGTTTGGGTCACTGGCTGCTCTTTATTCCACACTGTGTGTCAGGAACTCAGTGAGTAAAGAGCAGTCAATCTCTGCTTCACCTCTTCACTTCCAGCTCTTCTCCTGTTTCGGTATATCATGACAAGACTAGAACGTCAGTTAGTATCAAGCCATAGAGCAAAAGAAAGCTGTGGTGACCAGTGTTCTAATGCCAGCTAGCCCATAGATACCTCAGGTCTAGGGCTAGGCCATAGATCCAGAATGGTATTCTAGTTTATTCTCACTTTGATGATTTTGAAACGTCCTTCTAGAAATGAACAANTGTGTGCTAGACTATGGTCTTCTCACTTAGTTAGTATCCATGTCCAAGCACATTTCCTGCCCTTCCTAATTACTTCTTATGTTTATGAAATAGATAGCTAATGAGGATGGATTGTTGCTTGGAGACAACTGCTTGTCTCTCTCTGGTAAAAGTAAAGTAGGGACAACACAATTGGGCCATTAGTGTATGAGGGATGACTATGTGGATATCCACTGAAGTAGGAGCAGTTATCAGAATCATAGCACAGTGTGTGTATGTGTGTGTGTGTGTGTGTGTGTGTGTGTGTGTGTGTGTGTGTTTTGCTGGGGAAGGAACCTAAGGGCTTGTGCATGCTCCTACTGAGTCACATTCCACCCTCAAATTACTTTTTATTAGGTTTTTGATAAGGAGGATTACTATAATGTCATAGATATAGCTGTGGCTCAAAAATGATACAGAAATGGACTGGTTGAATGGTGTGAAGGCTTAATGGAGTCTCTTCATCTTNCTGTCNCTGTCTGTCTCTGTCTCTCTCTGTGTGTGTATGTGTAGGTACATGTGCCCATGCTGGTATATTCATGTGTGTTCTTGTACATGTGGAGGCCATGTTCCTCAGGTGCATTCTACCTTATTTTTAGAGATAGGCCTGTCATTGGTCAATAAGCCTCNGGGATTTACCTGCCTTTGCATCCTCTGGCTTCCTTATGTGGGTTCTGGGGCTGGACCTCATGTTTGCAAGGCAAGCACTTTATTAACTGAGCCATTTCCTAAGCTCGGTGAGTCTCAGTTTTACACATCCAAATCTCAACATATCTAGCCCATGGTTATATTTGGTTTTCTCCATAATGACTTGGACAAAATGCACAACTATCCATAAATATTTCATACTTGGTTGTTATTTNGATTCACAATCATTTCAGAGTTTACAGCAATAATTTAAACCTCCTTACATGGAGTTTACAAATGCTNCACTTGCTTATAGAATGAAGACTTGTAATTAAGGCCAAGAGGGGAGCACTCAATGGACTCAGGACCCTGTCTACCTATCCCAGCTGTGTTGCAGAAACTTTCTCAGTATAGAACTTATTGAAGAGGTGACCATGAAAACGATGCAAGGCCAGGAAGTGAGAGCTCACCTTTAAAGAAGGCAGAGTCAGGAGGTTGTGGCCCAAGCTCAGGTTCAGATCAGCAAAAAGCATCTTAACTGGATCTTCAGGAAAACTTGTCAGATACTGGAGGAGGCAGTGATTGGGTGTGAGACTTACAGGGAGATACTGGAGGAGGTAGTGATCATGTGTGAGGCTCACAGGGAGATACTGGAGGAGGCAGTGATCATGTGTGAGGCTCACTGGGAGATATTGGAGGAGGCAGTGATTGGGTGTGAGACTTACAGGGAGATACTGGAGGAGGCAGTGATTGGGTGTGATACTCACAGGGAGATATTGGAGGAGGTAGTGATCAGGTGTGAAGCTCACAGGGAGATACTGGAGGAGGCAGTGATGGAGTGTGAGGCTCATAGTAGNGGTAGAAAGCTGTCTCCCGGAAGCAGAGAACCTGGGAGAACTGAATTTAGAAGGACCTGTTGGGTCTCCAGAGGAAACCACAGGCCAACCCTATCAGTACCCAGAGCATTCTGGGTGAGGGGTAGTCACTTTGTCTAGCCCAAGGAGGCATTAAAGGATTGTCATAAATTCTAATGTTTAATGGCCAAAGTTAAAATTAATTAGATAGTCTAATCTAATCAAAGGTCAACCTCAGGAACAAGTGAGGTTAACCCTCTGGCCTCCACATGTACAAATACACACAGTCANTGGGGAGTCCAGTTCCCAAGGGCTCATAGCAGCCATGCACAGCATTAAGAAACAAATGATACCATTTAAAAATTTGGTTATGTTAATTTTAAGGGAAAGATGCCAGANTCAATGTCAAGAAGTATTCCTCAGAGCCCCATTTGAGACTTGCCTTGGAAATCAGGGACACTGCCTGGGAAAAGGAGGGCAGGAAGCAAGCAGGGATTCAAAAGTGAAGGAAGANGGCTGATGTATGACTTAGTTGATTGTTTAACATCATCAATTATAGCTATACACAAGTACAGTACTCAACATACCAGAGAACCCAGCCATCACACAAGAGGGAAGGTTTGTCTATCTTGGGATCAGCCCACACACAAGAGCAAGGGGCCATGTAACCACGAGGCTAAACATACTGATTGTAGTCAGTGCAGACCAGCTCAGAACTTCTCACAGATCCTTACAGAAACAGGAAGGGAGCTGCAGAGTACTAGACCCCTCCTTCCATGTCACTAGGAACCAGAGTTCACATCAAGACCTTCCTGGCAGTGTTGCCTAGTCCTGGTTGCTCATTGGACAGTGGGTAGACATGGTAATATCCTCTTGTACAGTCACAAAAGACCTCCTGCAGACTCTGTGTGGACTGTGCTAATCCCTGGACTGACAGGAAGCCTGGGTGAGTATGAATAAACCAAAGACAGAAGCACAAGTGAACCTCAGTAGGATCTCCAGCAGGCAGCAGGACTTGTGTGCTGTGTTTTGCTCTTCCTTAGTAAGGGCCTTGGCCAGGATATATTCCAGGATATTGCCAAGTACAGCAGAGAAGACACATAGAGACTCCTACAGACTCTGTAGAGGTAGACCATGCAAAGTTGCCTTTAAGGTAGAATCCCGAAGGTCTCAGATTTGGTGTCCTGAAGTGCAAGGATGTGCATCAGAGAGGAAGCAGCAGAAACTACATGGAGTGCTCTCCTTCCTCCAGGGTAGATGCTGTGACATCACACTCATCCCAGAAGATCATGTGCAGCAGGAGTATTCAGGTCTGGCTTCCTGCTCCTATTACTAGCAAGTACAGGTCCTGTGCCTGTGTACGTACCATGGTCAATAGAAAGGTACAATGAGAAGAACTCTTGACAAGTGTCAGAAAAGTCATTTGCTCACTGACTATGGGCTATAAGCATGGATGGCCTTTGATGTTGGATGCAGAATTAAAATCCATTTTTGATATTAAATTTTTATGCAATTGCATTTTGTTATTACTACAATCACTGTGTGAGTCCATACTGGGAGACATCATGATAATTTCCCTGGCAGGAAGTGAAGTGGCAATGTTTCAAGTGAGTTTTCAGGAGCCAGGANTGTGTGACAGAAGCAGCTTCCATCTCTGTCTCAGGATTTCTCCACCTCTGCACACAGAGTACTTGGATACTATAATTCTATATGGTGCTTTCTCCTGTTCATGGCAGGTGCTGAGCCGCACAGCAGGCCTCCATCATGATCATTCCAGATGTGGCAGATGGGCCTTCCAAGACCTGGCAATGAAAAACTTTCCGATATCTCCATGTGTCCCCTAGAGGGCAGACTTGTCCTGGCTGAAATCTTTGTTCTGGCAGAAGGAACAGAAGGGGAAGACTTCTAGACAAAGTCACTGTCTGTAAGTACTTATCAACTGGTTGCAGAGACTGGGTCACAGAAGAGAGTAAGTAGCCCAAGAGGCTTAGATACGGCAGTTTGGAAATAACTATGAGAAGAAAATGATTGCTGGTTTTTAGGAACCTTCCATGATGCTTCACTTCTTCACTGTGGGCTCTGGGAACAGTGAAAGGCTGAAATTGAGCTGGCACAATGTATGTGGAAAGCAGGTTTCTGAAACTCTGATTATGGTTAGTGACTGTAATGAAGACAGGATCTAGTAGAATTCATGTGTATGGGTGAGCTCAAGCATGAGCCCTTAAAGACAANACCAGGACTGCATCACTCATGTCAAGTGGCACATCAACAAACTGAAGATTTACACAACAGGAAAATCCCCAACAGTCCAGATTTTCCTAAGTACAGATTAGCAGGAGCCAATCTGGAGGGACTCAGCCTGAGTGGACAATAAAGACATCTTTTCTGCTTTGTTCTGCAAGAGAAGCTACAGGAAGCGGCTCCCTATGAGCCACGGGGTTCCATTGCATGAGGCCCCTTGATCCTGTTCAAGCCTTCCACAGAAAGCATTCTTCTGCTCTGTGAGTCTGCAGTGTGCTGCCATGCTTTGCCCTTGCTAATGAAAGCCAGTGAGATCTCTAAACTAAATCACTAGCAACCTTTTTTCACAGCAGCATCCATCATAGGCATGCTTTCTCAATCTCCACTCATTCTTAATTAAAACAACAGAATTTTATAAACATGCGATAAAACATTGGCTCTTCACTTTGGCAAACATTTCTCTTATCACTTATGTAATTAGGAGAACCCTCAGATGATGGTGGAAATAATCCAGTGAGTTCCACAGCTCACACAGGTGGCTTTAATCAATGATGCTGGAATTGAGGGCAGCTTTCTATTTGTGGATACATTCTACCAACATGTGGAGCTTATNTTTACCAAAACTACTGAGGTTTTAAGCAATGGTTGGGATTCTTTTCACTGTGTCTTAGTGTTGTGTGTTTTTTCCTTCAGAGGGATCAAGAAAACCCATCTTGTGCTTTCCTCTCTCTTCTTCCCCACCCCNCTCTCTCTCTCTCCCTCCCTCCTTCCTCTCCCTCCCCTCTCTCTGTGTGAATCATAGTTGCCAAACACCATTTCGCTGGAGTTTTGCTGCGTGGGCTCTAGGGACTGTGAACACTCAGGGACCCCAAACTATCGAAAAAGAAGGCAAGTCATGTAGGCAGACCTTGGGCTCAGTGCAAACAGCTGGTGGGCGCTGTCTGCTCTCAGACACCTCTGAGTAAGTGCAATGAAATGTGTATAATGTCTGCAGGGGGTCCCTACATCTTACCTTTGTTTTACCGTCAAAGCAGGTGAATCCCAGAGCAAAATCCACCGTGAAGCACAGCATTTCTCCTTGCCAGCTGCACAGATATGTTTTGGACTAGAAAAGAGCATTAATTTTGAGTAAGCACTCTATGNAGTTAACTCTGGTTAACTATAGGAAGGTAGTTGGCACATTAGATAAGTTTAGCTAAAGTATGTTGCTTTAAGTCTAAACACACAAATTATGTAAAATAAATTAAAAGGTTTGGAGGTTACAGGGAACTAAAGGCAGGGAGCGCTTCCTTGTTTTCTGTTTTTAGACAGACAAAGATGTCTTTAAAAGCATCAACTAAAGAAAATTAAATCATTAAAACATTTTGACAGGTATCTGTTCTCCAAGGTACCTCTAAAAACACTCACTGGAGTAGTCTAGAGCATATAAAGAACATATAGCAAGAAACAGTCCTAAAATTGGAAAAGTCCTTTTGTCAACTTCAGCAATCAGTTTTCAGGTTAAGTTACCCCAGTCAACAGAAGATCTGAAGCCATCATTTGAGTGGCAAAAATCTGGGTGCTTTTCACAGGGATGAAGGTGTTGCGTAGGGATGAGGATGAGGGGGGCAGGACTTGATTTTCTTGCTCTTTGATGTATGTGCATGCATGCATGTTTGTGCACATGTGCACACACGCTCACATGTTTAACACAGGGAAGTCAGGAGNNGCTCATCTCACATTTCCACTGATCCTTATCACTATANACAGGGTGCCCTGTACATTCTCTGCCCTGATACTGGTTCTGCGATCTATCTCTTTTTATACTATATTTTTTCCTAGTAACTAGACAAATGCGCTGAATGTCACTGAAATATATCAAAGATCCCTGCTGAGACTATCACCACATCTTGGTTCCATTCTCTCCTTTACCTCTCATAGGAAGACAGAGAGCAGGCCCACAAAGTGAGAACCCTATCCAACACGACTTGATGACCCTTCCTTCTCAGCCTTCTTCAATCAGCTTCCTAATGTTGACATGTATGCATCCATAGCTGCTCACCAAAACCATGCACAAAGCA
>LZPO01019312.1:0-12051 GCA_001675575.1 Neotoma lepida
CCATCTATAAAGACTATAAAGGACATAATACACAGCACCTCATCCTCTACTATTCAGTAGACATTCAAAACTTACTGAGCAGTGACAATACTCCAAATTCTATACTTGTATCAAGACCTAGTCAAGAACACAAAAGGGCACTAAAATACCAGAAAAAGAAAAAGTAAAATGATGCTCAGGAAATTTCATATGAAACATATATTTAAGGTACCCAATAAAAAACAGTAAGTGTTCTTCAACAAGTATTTACTAAAGATAATATTTCCAGTAGTGAGATTACAAATGACTTTCAAACTTTAAAAACATAACATCAAAATCTGCTAAAACAAAATTATTTTCTTCTTTAAAAAGTTAAAAAGACTGGAAGACATGTGACTATAGTCACAGCTCTTGAGAGGCTAGAGAGGCAAACAGAGTGAAAGCTAGCCTGGTCTACATAAAACCCTACCTCAAAAACAAAACAAAACAAAAAAGTTTAAAATACCGCAATAGTAGAAACATTTCATTATGTACCCTTTATTACATTTTAACAATCCCTTGAGGGAAAAAAAATAACATTCAGTAAGTTAATACAGTGTTAGGAGAGTACATGTTATTACGATAAGTGCAAGGATTCTGGAGGCAAGACTGCCGGGTTTCATTCTGACTATCATTTACTAGCAACATCATTTGACCAGGTTACTTAAGCTCTCCATATCTCAAATTCTTCATCTGTAAAATGGGAATTATGAAAGTACACAAGTAAAATTTTTGGACTTGCTGAGCACATGAGAAGAATAGGCAGCACTTCCTCTGTAACAATGGATTGCTCTTTCACTCTGATAAACTAGCTCTGTTTATTCAGATAATCCCGTTTACCATTGTAAGATTCTAAAAGCATTGCCAAGAAACCTGGTTTCTAGGCCTGCCTGTTGAACCCATCTATATTATTTCACAGAGCTTCTACTTTAAGTACTTCAGGCCCAAGAGGAAGCACATNNTAGCTAAGAGAATTCTTCAAAGAAATATTTTAACTTACAATGTCTCTGAAAACAACTGCTCGAAGCCGATTAATGTCCATGTCTTGCAGGAGCCTGTCAAGATCTCTAACTGGAGATATACCACCAGTCACAATGTCCACTGGACTCTATTAGATATAACAATAATAATAATACATATACACATTAAACAGATTTAAAATCAATGAACATAGTAAAGTATCAGAAAAGCATGCCATAACATGAAAAAAGCTGTTTTTTCATATTATTTTTCTTTCCTTGTGGGGGTTGGGTAGGGCAGGGGGAGTCACATGGGGAAAATTGACATAGCAGCAAGGAAAAGTATTGGAAAAGCAGACAAGATTAAGTATAGACAAATATTTACTATGTATTTAAACATATATTATATTGACAGAAGAAAATGACTATTTTAGACTCTATGTCAGACTTATTTAGCTTTGTGTTGAAATGAGCAAACTAATTTAGGATCTTAATTGTGGAATACAAATATGCTTTTGTGAAATTAATGAATCCATCTCTTACCTTTGCTGCAGACTTCCCCATGGGAATCAGGCTATGTACTGTTTTCAAGCTTTTTGCTGTATCTCCTCTAGCTTTTAGCTGTGAATGCTGTTGACACTCTAAGCAATTCCTTACAGCCACTGCACACACTATAATGTATTTTAAGAAAAAGATTGGGAAAGAAAAGAAGATTATATTTAAGGTTACAGCAAAGATATAAATCACCTACACAGTACAATTCCTGCTACACTTTATTCAAAACAGATTACCTTCAACAGATTCCTAAAATGTCCCTAGACTATCACCTAGTGTTTATTGTCTGATTTTATTTTCTGTTACAGTTAAGAAAAATCTGGGAAAACAGTTCAGGTGGTAGAGTGCTTATCTAGCACTGCTGAGACTTAGAGTTTAATCCCTATAATGAGTATAAAACAAGGTTTGATGGTATATGCCTGTAATTCCAGCACTTGGAAGGAGGAGGCAGGAGGATTGCAATCTTCAACTACACATAAAGTTCAAAACCAACTTGGTCTTCATAGAATCCTGTTTCAAAAAATGTCCTCCAGCCCCCTCAAAAATGATTTAGGGAGTTCTGCTGAAAGGGAATCAGTTCAGAAATGGTTGGTTTTGTCTTGTTGTACTACAAAGGACTGAGCCCAGAGCCTCAGAGTACTAGTCAACTACTCTAACACTGCAGTACACAGTCAGCCCAGGTCAGAAATTCTAATAAGTTTACAGATGTGGCAGGCCTATGCAGACAAATCTACATTCAGATTTCAACTGCACTAATTATAGTTTTAAATATGAGATAAATTTCCTAATTTTTAGATCTACAATTTTCTCACAGCCAAAAGAATAAAACAATTGTTATTGAAATATCAAAACCAGCACTAATGACAGAAGTTAACAAAAGATAGGTTCTATATTGTTATGCATAATATGAACTTTTTAAATAATTTCTATAAATTGTTATGCCAATTTCTTTAGAGCATACTAACTCTAAAAGCTATATTGAAAGGCATTTAAAGTGAAAGTCAAAATGGTATAGAAAAGTCTAATTATGGATATTTACTAGTTTATATTACATATTCTTGATAAATGAAGGAAAATGTTTCATTAATTAGCTCCTATGCTGCTATTTTTATAAATTACTGTCTTCATAAAATCCTAGTTCCTAAGAGTTTCCTTCCATTTCTTGGGCCCTCTCTCTCCAATATCTTCTCTCCATAAGCAAGTCAATTAACCAAATCTCAGAACTTACACCTAGATACAGGAAACCTTATGCAAAGAACAAGAGTTTACTTCATCTAATGAAGCCTTCTTAACACTAAACAGCCAAACAGTCATTCTAAGTACATTTGCTTTCACTTAAATAAGAACTGTTTCCCATAAGAACTGAGATTTAATGATTTTTGTTAACTACTTTAATAAAATATCCAAGCTGATTTGAATGAATGTGTAATTGAGTGTTGACCACTTAGAACATTCCTACTGAAGTGTGTTTGGAAGAGAAAAGGATCAGAATCTCATGGTAGGTNGAAGACAAATTTGGGCTTCACCCAAGATAAATAGACATGCTAAGAAGATCTGATGATTTATAAATTTTGAAAAGCACTAATTTAACAGAGAAGGGTGAATGTTAGTCAGAATCACCTAAGTGGCATGTCGATTATGCCCAGCCCATGGCCAAACTTGCTAGCTACTACTATGCACACCAAAACACAGACATAGAGCAACATGGCAATCATAAACCTTCTCCCCAAAATAAGAAAAATTGTACTTATCCATCAGTGTGGATGACAGAAAATGTTAAATATAATTCTTAACTGACGGCTTTTAACAGCTTACCCAGTCGGAGACACTGACGCAGAATTCCTCCAGATGACATATTCTTTTCAGTTTCAATTTCAGTGAAACCAAGAGAACTTGCAAATATAAGCACATCCACAAGGCTGATTAGTCTCTGCAAAAATGTCACTGAGGTTTCTATTGAAAGGCCTTGAGTAGGTTCAATATTCTCCAGCTCATGCTGAAAAGTATAAAGTTTGGGAATTATATCTACATTCACATTTATCAGATGCATTCCTCAAATTTCTAGTTTTTTCAAGGTCAGGCTTTCTGGAGATCTAGAACAATAGACTGATTTGCTCTTTGATCTTAAAAAAAAAGAACAATGAGAATATTTTCATCATATCCTTCATGAGCTAATTCATGCCTAATAAATTAATATTCTTTATAGGTTTTTCATTCCTGCAGCACATCCTAAGATCGTTTCAGATAAATATAATGATGCATTTTTTATCACAGCAGTTATGATGTACAATCAACCACTGCACAAAGCTCCAATCAATAAGGATGCACTGCATTCCTGATTTCACACCAATTGTATGTAGTAGTTAAGTCCTTACTGTGGCTGATGTAGCAGCTGAAAGCAATGGCAGTATTCCCCCACAAGCCATGACCATATTGTCCATCACTTGGGAGATGAGATGAATTGTGTTGTGTACAAAGATGACATTATCACTGCTATTCACGAAGTCCATAACTGTCTTTGTTGAATGGCTGTCCAAAGATAAATTATGTTTACAGATGAAGCTAAAGAAAGGAAATCACAGTTTGCCTGCTTAAGGAGACGCAGAAAAGAAGACGCTTTGAATCACTCTGGAAATGTAGCAGCTATTAGGGGTGCACACTTCCTCAGAACAAGTAAAGCACTCTTCATCAGCAGTTACTGTCTATGTCCAAGACATAGCTTTGCTAAAGCATAGGTACTAGTCATCATATATTTGATTTAAACAGTTGATTGGGAAGTCACAGCAAAAATTAGGAGGCAAATGGCACTGCATTTGCTTTTAAAAATGAATTTTTATGACTGCTTTCTTACATAATGGTATAAAGTTTTTTTCAATGTGGTAAGAGTCACATACAAACAAAACTCAACAAATTGGATTATTTTAAAATTTTAAATCACACAATGGAAAATAAATAGATTTCTTATGCTAAACATATGAACAATGTTGTACATGAATTTCCACTAAGTTTTGGCATTTAAAATAATAAGCCCACTTGGAATACTATCTTCTAGTTAATTCTAGGCTAGAAAAAAATGCTATAGCAAACCTTAAGCAATTTTTAATAAGGGAAATCTTGGATTTTTATGGTTTTGTAGTCCAAATCGGGATTCTATGCATAGAATGGAGAGTAAAAGTTAATGTAATAAAATACTAACATAGAATAATTTATATTTTACTTTTTCAATCAAATGTCTGGAGTAATGTAAAATGTTTACATAAATTTCATTGAAAAGAGAGACTAAGATTTATATATGTCATCTCTAGTGAACACATGAACACACCTTCTCCACATCTGTATATCTGTTTCTATGGAAAATAAGAGATCAGTGAGCAACCGCTGATGCATCTGAGACCACTTGAACTCAGGAATGCGAAACATGGTCGATCTGGAGTCCCTCCTTTGTTGGTCAACAGCATCTGGTGCTGTTGCTTGCCCTGGCTGTTCCTGTTGCCTTGATATCTAATAAGACAAGTTTAAGAATAAAGTAAGTTTAACTTCAAAAGAAGACATTAGCAAAGAATTCAGTAACTTCCATGAAATGCATCTAACAAATATTCAAATTCTAAGACACTACAAAGTAAAATCAGAAGAAACTTATTAATGAGTGGTCTTACCATACAGTTAAAGAAAAGTCATCAATAATACTAGTACCACAATTCAACAGCAATTATCGTGGAGCCATGTTATTGCAGACATTGCCACTGTGTAGCATTTCACAAAGCAATCAAGCAGTTTTTACCTTTGAATATTAGCAAAGACAACAGTATTTATGATCTAGACAGTAACTAAATTATTCTTCATTAGTTAAAATAAGAATTAACAAAAGTCACCATAATGAAGAGCAGACAAAACAACAACCAAAAGAAAGGGAGGAAATGAGGGACAGAAGTTAAGAAAAAAGGGAAAAAAGCAATAATATGCAACCAACCACATGTACCACTGTCACTGTGAAACACTGATAAAAAAGAAAGCTGAGCCTCTCAATCACACAGACTCTTCTCGTAGTACAAACAGATCCTTAAATTTGAAACCAGACTCATGTAATAGTAAATACACAGACCCAGATTTAAGTGGAAAAGGAATACACTAGAACTGATTTAGTTGAAGAATGAAAAACAAGTATTTCCTATAGTTGCTTTATAAACTAAACTTATGCCAATTTTGAAGTTTGAAAGTGGTAATATTTGGTGATGCTGTGTTAAAATAATAAGAAAAACTGCCATTTAATGAACTCACATTGGGGCTGAGAGTATAATCAGTGGAAGAGAATTTACATAGCATGCATAAAACCCTGGATTCAATCCTCAGCACCACAAAAATGAATGAATGAGTAAATACTCATAAATTCAGACTAATTGTCAAATATTATATAACCATTTGATAATATACACTTACATAATTGTTAGTAATATTATACTGGTCAAATACAAGTACGCGCACTTGCTATTTTTAACTCAGTGCAAACTCATACCAAAGAGACAATACAGGTACACACAGTATATACAAACAAACATATAAGCAAAACATGCATACATTTTTTTAAATTTTTTTAAGACAATATCTATAATTACCTCAAGCCCAAGCTGTTGAGGCTGCGGTGCTTCCATGCTTGTACTGGCCTTCAATTCAAACCTTTCAGTATCTGAAGCAACACTGGAAACATCTAGCTTAGCAATCTTTTGCTCAGAAGTAGCAGGAGCCTCAGAGACATTATCAGCACTATCACTAACTGATTCAGTCTCTCTAGCACTAGTTGCTTTCATCCCTTCATCCAGCATCTCATCGACGTCTGACTGTACAGTTGTTTGGGAAACAGGAGCTTCTGGTAAGGTAGCTAAAGACCCTGATGTGGCCATAGTTGGGAACCTAGAATCTTTAGAATCTCCAGTTTCGGTATCATTTTGAATCTTAGTAATAGGTGCTTCCTCTTGAACTTCACAGTCATTACCACACATGTCTTGCCTTTCTCTGGCTTCAGAGGCAGCTACAGACAAACTATTACCTTGGAGCTCTGTAGGCAAACTGGCTTCCTCGGTAGGGCTGCCTTCTACCTTCAGTTCGACATAATCATCATCTTCTTCTTCCTCTACTCCAGATTTTTCCAGTAATTCTGGCATCTCTGTAGCATCTTGTTCTGAGGGAGAACTTATGGAAGCACTTATTTCACTGATGGTCATTGTATCTTTGCCAGGTAGTTCAAAAGAGTTAGAGACAAGAGTCACAGAGTCTACTGCATCAGAAGATGCTTCTAAATCACATGCATCCCTTGCCTCATTTGTTGCTGTTTCTTCCAAAGCGGCTTGATCCAGTAACTCTTGGTTTTCTTGCTCCATCTTCTTTTCGTCATTAGACAGATCAGGTGTTTGCAGCTCAATTTTGGATGCAGAATCTACTGAACTTGCCTTTCCAATACTTGAGTTCTCATCACTATTTCTAGTGAAATGAGGAGAGTTAGGAGAATCCTTCAGATCGGAGTGCTGCGGCCTGACTGAAACATCAACATCCCTGGTAACACCAGTAACTTCTGGAACCAGATTTGAAGAACACGGCCCTAATCCTTCATCACCGTTTCCCTGCTGTTCCCTAAATATATTGGCAAGATTTTCTTTGTGCATTTCAAAAGTAACCTACAAGAAATACATATAATCAGTTAAGAGCTATATTTTTAATGAGCACCACTTATAGAACATAAAATTAAAATTCTTTCAATAATTTCATAAATGTATAGCTAATTATGATAAAACTTATGCTACTTATAATTCCTCATTTTGATAAAATAATTTTAATGACAACAGGTGGCATACCATAAAACGACACAAACATAATTACTCATAAAGATATATGAGAAAAGAATTCCTTATTCTTCTAGTCTCTCTCTATTATACCAGGATCTAAGTATGCACCCATTGGAAAGAGCTGGATAATACACAGCTTTCACGCCATGAAAACCCATTTCTCTATCATTTGTCCTAAGAAGACAATTTTAAATAAATTAATTATCGTTGATATTATAGCAGCTCTAAATATAGCTATAAAAAACAAAATCTTATTTATACTTAGCTAATGGATACAAGTTATTTTGATAATGGAGAAAAAAGCCAAACGTTCCTCCAAAGTTCAACCACTACTTTCAAAGTTTGAACTGGTTACAAATGGTGTCTCCTTCTTTTGCTTCACACTCTTTCTGTGCAATACAAAAGCTGAAGTCTTATAAGAGAGAACATAAGACCAAAAAATTTTGAAACATCAAGCATGTAAAAAAAAATATATAATCACCCTACTGTCATGCTGGATTAGAGTGAGTAATTAAGGGGAAAAAAACCACCACAGGTTGAATAGCATTTACTTTCAGGATTTGAAATGCTTTTAAAATTCTAAATTCAGTTGGTTTACTAATTTCTCCTTAATTTATTCTAACAGTCTAAAAGCTAAGTGGTAATTAAACAATTACCACCGTTGTTATCTTTTTATGCTCTTTTTCTAAAGGTATTTGTGACTTAAAACTGATAATTCACAATTAATTACTAGATATTGTTCTAAATTACCCAGCTAAAAGACTAGTCATTAATCTTCACAATCATTTGATTGCTAATCTATAGCTGTTTGTAATGTTTGGAAAGCACTTCTATAAACTCCCAGCTAAAGGCACTTATGTGCTATTAACTACAAGACTTTTTGGCCACTGCTTGCAACTTAGTTGGCACTCAAATTTACTCACTAGGAGATAAAAGAGAAACTAATCAAGACACTATTGTTATCTTTTTATTTCATATATTAAGAATGTTTAACTCATAAAAATTTAAACTTTTTAAAAACTGGCAGGCATGTATAGCAATTGGTTTTGCTTTAAACAAATGCATCTTTTCACTGTGTTATGTTGTGCAACAGTCGCTGAATATGACATCCTGGTTTCTCGTTCTTGGGTTAACAATGTTTCCATAACAGATAAATAAGACATGTTTTCAAGGAAACTGAATCATTCCCTATGAGATATCAATGTATATCAGCCAAAAGATTACTATCACAGACAAGATCTTTTAGAGACTGATAGAACAGCATTCAACAATCATACGTGGTGGAAGATATAATAGTAAAAGAAAATTATAAATACTTACTGATTTGTCTTACACAAAGCATTTATTCAAATCTATACTCAAAACTAATTTCTCTCTAGTAGAGTTTTCTGATGAGATATGAAATATAAGGCATATGCTATTTCAGGGAAACTATTAAAGAGAATGTATTATAAAAATAACATTACAAGCTTAACAACAAAGGGAAAGTACCCCATAAGAAAATCAAGTGACATATGCCATAAGCACTGTAACATTCATTCACTCACACAATGACCCAAAAGATTTTGGAATAGATAAATTCACATGGCTCAGATACAAAAAGTATATAGCATAAAAACATCTTTCTACCACACTCAACTTCAAAAGCAAAAATTCTACCAACAATCAAGTAATTAATCAACTATTAATTTATCATTTGTCATTTCAGAGTATTGTTTTGCATTCACACAGGTATAAATTGTTATATAAAAATTGTTATAGAAAAAATCCTGCTTTTTTTATTCAAATATACCAAATGTTAACCAATATTCCTAAAATTTTTCACCTAATTATTCTTGACCAATTAGCTCAAAATAGTATTAAAGTCTTCTTATAATAAGTTGATCCAGAATCTTTTTATAAATCTAAAATAATTTTTACATAGTTTTCTGTGAGATGCTTGATCAAATCCCTTGAACATAATTATATTGTATTGTCTTTTCTATCAGTTACTAGTTGTGAATACTAATCTTTAGTTTTAAGCAGTTCTTCCTAATTTATTATTGGCGTTTTGACGTTGGGTTATAGAAGAACTGTGCTTGACTTTGTTGTTGTTGTTAACAAAGATGTATTTGTTTGCTTGTAGTTGACACAGTTCCGAGTGCTGTATCAGAAAACACAGTGCTTGAAGCGTCTTATGCATTTTAAGCTGAGGAACTGAGAAATGTCGGAAGGACCTCTGAACTTATGTTCCCATGTCTTAAGAAACAAGTCGTGAAACTCAAGACATGCCCCAAGAGACATCCTCCCAGTAATGGGAGGGGAGGAATAACCTGATTCCCATAAAGAGCTGATACTGGGAGGGATCTAAATTCTCACAGTTGGCCACTTTACTTGCAGCTCCTGCCTCTTCATCTTTATCATATCTTTCCACAATGGTCCCTCTTTGTCTACCATAGCATAAGAATAGCAAACTTAATGGTTTTCCTAATTATTCATATCCTTAGGAAGGGTTTAAATTTATTTTAAATGAATTGGTATGTATTTGTCTTATTTATCTTTTGTCAGTCTAATTGCCGATGGCCTGGCCAGTAAGGTAAAACGGATGGGAAGGAATGATTTTTCTCCCCTACAGGAGTTTTCTCACAAATCTGCAGTTCTTACTCGGGAAGTTCACCATAATTGTTAGTAAGCAAGCACAGTAAATATAAAACAAACTTTCTCCTTTCATAAAATGTTTTAAGCAACATTTCCTTATTAATAGGAATATATAATGTAAAGAGAAACCCTAAGATCTTTAGTATCTGTATTAAATATGCTAATACATAGAAATATTCTAGAATTTACTTAAAACAAGGTAAGCGTAGTGCTCAAATTTCCATAAAGTATCATAATTCCTAAGTAGTAATTGTTCACCATCAACAATATCCTTTACACTACACTGAATTAGGCTCATTTTCCTAGGTGACTCTGCACGCATCTTTCCTTTAAGTTAGTAAGCAAAGCTAACATACTGATGGTTCGTGCACATTACTGTAAGCATTTAGTGTCACTGACAAATACTTAAGAGCAACTCTATTATCTTCATTCTATCAAGTTAAGGCAAATTATGACAAAATAATACAGTAGCCAGACTGTGATAGCACAAATTCATAATACCAGCATTAGTGAGACAGAGGCAGGAGAATTGGGAGTTCAAAGTATATTTTACCATTTGAGGGGTCATATGGAAACCTACCACAGTAGAAGTTTCTTAAAATACATACATATATGAAAAAAATCTAAAGGGAATCACCAAATAATGGAGGAGACAAAGCCCCAAGTAGGCTTCTTTTGCCACCAAATAAAATCTCCAATGTCAGGAATGAGTTATATCAAATTGAATTGTTGGCCAAAGGGAAACACCCAAAAACTCAGGCTAATGCCAAGGCCCTCCCTACTGGCTCTCCTTCACAAACTGATAGTAAGGCCCTATTACTGAAGACAATACCTACAAAACTCATTGAGCATGGAGAAGTAAAACTGGTGACCTAGAGCCTTTGTTCAGGGAACTAGAAGGTACTCTGCACGCTACCAGAAGAGAAAGGTAAACACCAACCCAGCTACAAATCCAGCAATCTACAGTGATAACCCACCTGCAGAATATGTTGGTGTGGTGGCACAGAAACTGTGGAAGTAACCACTGTCTTGTTGGATTTAGGGCCCACTCCATAAGATGGAACCCATGCCTGACACTGCTCAAGAATCTGAGACTAGACAGGCCACGAACCTGAAGAAAATCAAACACTATTGTTCTGCTAAAGGAACATAGCCACATAAGGACTCCTAATGACATTCTGCTATACCCATAGATCAGGTCTCACTCGGCCATCATCAGAAGAGCTTCCTCCTGCAGTAGATGGTAATTAATATACAGGACCACAACTGGACAATGTGCTGAGAATGAGAGCTATTGGAACACTCAGTCCTAAATGAGATGTCTTCATCAAACCCCTCCCCTCAGTGTCAAGTGTTCTGTGTTGTTGGGCACCAAATGATAGGTATTCTGTGTTGTGTGGGTCGGTCAAAGAAAGAGGTCACTCCAAGATGAATTTTAGGTCTGTGTGGCAGCAGGAATGTCCAGCTACTGATGGACTGACCCTCAAACAGCTGTTCAAAGGCATATTTATTGATTGTTACACAAAGTTGTTTTTTGGGTAAACAAGTTCCTCATACCAAAGTCCCTGATCTAATCTATATGTTTTTCTGAAGGAAAGTATCACATTCATACCACTTTAGTATTTATTGCATACTGTTTGCAGTACCCAATAGTCCACGAGCTCTAGGTGTGCCAGGAGTGTCTTATGACTAAAGTCATGCAAAGGTTGTAAAGCTGCTTCAGAGAAAAAAACTCTATAAATCACAAGGAACAATCACTGATTTCCACCAAGATTCCTTCATGGTTAAAGTACTTCTAGAAAACAACTATTCTGTTCTAATGTTTACCCTTGATACAGTGACTCTGCTAGACTCCTACAACACCTCAGGACTCAGGGAACTATATAAAGAGGAAGTGGAAAGACTGTAAGAGCCTGGACGAGTGGAGGACACTGAGGAAACAAGGCCCTCTAAACACAGCAGGACCAACACACAATATGAACTCACAGAGACGTTCCCAGTATGCACAGACCTGCATGGGTCTGTGCTGGTTCCCAGTATGCACA
>LZPO01019320.1:0-11962 GCA_001675575.1 Neotoma lepida
AAGAATTTTGTGGTAGGCTAGTAGGTAGACAGAACCGGGAAAGTTGGGGGAGGTGAACAGATGTGATACAAATATGTTGCATATTGTCAAAGAACAAATCTTAGAAAAAAATTAAGGAAAATTACATTTCAACAATATGAAGATCCAGAGATTGGTAATTTAACCAGCATGAATTACATTTGTTTCATGAAAAAAGGTAGTGAGTTCATTGTCAGGTAATTAAAGTCAGAAGGAAGAGGATGGCCTCTCTGTTTGGATCCTTTAGTACTTTTATTCTCTAATCAATACCTAACATAGATACACAAAACCATGCTCTTGGATAACTGACAAAATATTGTTTGTACCATTACATCTAGATATATGTGACAGATTAGGGAATCTATGCACATCTTTAGGATTTACAGTTTACTGGGAATATATTTATTTCTGCCAAAGTGGCTCAGTGTCACTAAACCCCAACTGAACCATGGCCATGGACATTTTGCCATTTTAAAAACTTTACTAATAATTGCAGATTCATGTACTCTAACTTGGTAATTTTGACTTGTGTACTGCACTCTATACCCTGTATGTGTGTCTGAGTCCTAATCTGTTGTAGTATTAATACAGTTATAATGTCATATGGCATAAAGCATGTGAGGGTCTACACAGGATCTTTGAAGACTTGTTTAGATACCACAGCCCTTGTTAGAGTCTTCTTCACATGGCCAGAACTTCAGCTTTCATTTTAAGTACATCTCTCTTGATTAACAACAGTATTATGGAACAAAAAATCTACAAAAATACCATTGAATTCACTTTAGGTTAACCATATACTGCAGAATATGAGATTATCCTTAAGTGTGATCAATATACCCAGTGGGACTCCACTAGATAAAACTATTTTTTTTTTCTTTTGCAAGCATATACCAATTAGAGATAGCTTTTTGGTTAGGGATGGGAGCTCATGTCTAATTACTTGCCTCAATGCTTGGACCCTATTGGCTTGAACTTGTACAGATCTTGTGCATTCTACCAGTCTAGGGGAGTTCATATGTGTGTCAGTCTAATTGTGTCAGGAATTGGTATAGGGAAAATCATGATCAGAATACTTTGTATAAACATTATATATATATATATAGATAGATAGATAGATAGAAAATAATTATATATGTGTGTGTGTATCAGTAGTATTATGATAGATGATTGAGTACTCTGAAAACAAAAGCAACCTTTCAGAATTGCTGCCAGGAAATGTTAAAATAGTATTTATTTTCAGAAGATATTTCCAATTCAAAATGTATATAGAAGAGCTTAAGGATGATGGCAAGTTACAAAATTGACAGATCAAATAATGAACAAAAAAATGTATGTACTTATCATGCACATTCTTAAATGGCAAGTACTAAATCAAATATATTTTAAAGTCCTTCAACACTGGGTTGATGAGGAGATATTATTGATATCTATAACTAAGAACAAGCTTCCAGGTCTTGATGATTTCTATTTAATGATTCAAAGTAAAATTTTTAGAACAGATTTACTAGTTTTAATTTTAGGAATGACATTATTTTCCAGTTGCGTTATTTTTTATTAATTTATTTTTTAAATTCATTTTACATACCGACCATAGTTCCTCCTCCCTCCCCTCCTCCTGCTCCTCTCCCACCTCCCTCCCATCCCCATCCACTCCTCAGAAAGGGTAAGACCTCCCATGGGGAGTCAACAAGGCCTCTCAGGACCAAGTCCCCCCTCCCCTGCTTCAAGGTTGAGCAAGACATTCCACCGTATGGAATGGGCTTCAAAAAGCCAGCTCATGTACCAGGGATAAATCCTGGTCCAACTGTAGACAATTCTCAACAGAAGAATCTCAAATGACCAAAAGACATTTAACAAATTGCTCAGCATCTTTAATCATCAGGGAAATGCAAATCAAAATGACTCTGAGATACCAACTTATACCTGCCAGAATGGCTAAGGTCAAAAATACTGACAACAGCTTATGTTGGAGAGGCTATGGAGCAATGAGAACAATCCTCCACTGCTGATGGGAGTGTGAACTTGTACAGCCACTTTGGAAATCAAACGGTGGTTTCTCAGAAAATTGAGAATCAATCTACCTCAAGAGCCAGTACTACCACTCTTGGGCATATACCCAAAGGATGCTCAATCATACCACAAGGACATTTGCTCAACTATGTTCACAGCAGCATTATTCATAATAGATAGAATCTGGAAACAACCTAGATGCCCCTCAATAGAAGAATGGATTAAGAAAATGTGGTACATTTACACAATGGAGTATTACTCAGCTGTAAAAAACAAAAATGGCGTCATGCAATTTGCAGACAAATGGATGGAACTAGAAAATATGATCCTGAGTGAGGTAACCCAGACTCAGAAAGACAAACAAGAACCTTCATCTAGTAACTGATGGAAGCAGATTCAGAAATCCACATCCAAGAGCTGGGCTGAGCTCCAGGAGCCTGGTCAAAGAGAGGAATGAGGGATTATAGAAGCAAGGGGGAGTCAAGATCATGACAGCGAAACCCACAGAGACAGATGACCCAGACTTTTGGGAGCTCATGGACACTAGACTGACAGCTGGGGAGCCTGCATGGGACCAAACTAGGACCTCTGCATGTGGGTAACAGTTTTGTAGCATTATTTTCAAGATGGTGGAAAGAGTGAACAATGGGCTGTACAACAGTAAGCCTGTTTTAATGCCTAGGATATGAATGTTTCAACGAGGGTTCATGTTCTGGAGTCTTGATTCCCATGCAGGCAATATTGGGAGTTGGAGACCTTTAAGAAATGAGGTATATTTTAGTGTCCTTAGGTCACTGAGGACATGCCCTCCAAGAGGATTAGGTGGCCCCAGTCTTTTCATCTTCCTTTTTGCTTCCCGGTTCAAGATACAAGCTGCTTCGCTTCTCCAAACCCTTTCAACATTGTTATCCAGCATGCCGAACAGAGGCACAAAGAAACTCCCAAACCACCAGCTGGCAAATCATTTCTCTCAGAAGTTGCTTGCCATGGAGGTTTTGTAGTATTTTCCTGAAAACTAACATATTTTAGGAATATGTTAGATTACTAACAAAGGAAAAAGCACAATGAGGAGTAAAAATGCTTTATATAATTGAAAATTCCTGATTTGTTTCCTTTACCCTTTAAAAATAATTCTTCATAGCAATGCCAAAAAGAGAAACAGATACGTGCTTTCAGCCCAGCCTCTATTTATTTAACTCTTAAGACTGAACAGAATATATGAATAATATAAGAGTAGCAATTAAATTATTGAAAATTATTAAAGAAGGTTGTTTTAAGAGCTGGTACTTAAATTTTATGTTATTCTATTATTAAAGTAGCCTATAACTATTTTGATTACCATATAAAATGTATGCACTCTTTTTTATACAAGAAAATTTTGAGAGCTAGTTAATGAAATAGATGACTTCCTATATTAAAACTGTGCTAAAATTGAGTCATTATCAAGAAATTAAAAGAAAATAGTTATTACAATATTAAATTAATTAGTATATATCATTACCTAAAGAAATGTGGCAAAACAGCAGGCCACTTGTGAAAAGCTGAGGTTCGTAGATGATTATTATGCCAGGTTAATATGAAGGCAAGTGTGAACATGTGTTGAAATGTGTATCTAGGACATTCAAGACAGCAGGCCACTATGTTCTGCAGCTGACCTACAAGGCATCATGTGTCCCATTCCCATGAGAGCACTTTAAAAGCAGGACTAATATAGAAGACCAAAAATTAAAATTGTTTGTTTCTCTCATATGCTTAGAGATATACACCAATGCAATAGAATTGAATGCTTAGAAAACAGACAAGTGTAATATAAAATGTTCTTGTACACGAGTCAGGTGCTTTGATCAAAAGCCTGTAGTGTTTGTGCTTGGGCTGCCGAGGAAGTGGGGCCCACAACGTCTCATACAAGCCTAGCTTAAAAAGAAAAATCTTGCCTCAAAATAAATAAAATAAATTAAATGTCCACACACAAATGACTATAAACATGAAAGGAGGCTACATCTTTCTCAAATAATTTACTTCAAAGTTCATAAAGCTCTAAATAAGACAAAAACAGTAAACATTCCTAAACAGGAACATTTTGAATGTTCTTAAAGAAAGAAATTTTGAACATTACATTTGAAATCAAAATAAAATTATTATAATTTCACATTAAACAGTTTTAATGTGTATGTTTTAAACAGTTTTCTGTCCAATATGGCTGCTTCTGACTACATATTTCTGTGCAAAATTTAAAGTTTGACAATCACGAATTGAGATATGATAGACATCTATCAATGTAATTTCAACATTACTTAGATTACAACTTCAATTAAAAATTAGTTCATGTTACATTTCTGCATTTTGTGCATGGCCACTAGAAATGACATACATGACTGTTTGCAACAGCATGATCTACTTGAGAAACTGAGGCAGGATTATGAGTTTTAAACTAATCTGAACTTCACAGTTATATTTTTTTTCTTAGACAAATAACAACCAAATCGATGCCATCTAAGGTAAAATATGTTCATTTTATTATATTGATGTGCAACTATTTGGTTGTCAGTTAATTTCATCACAGAATTGAGGAAATTCTTCCCTAGAGAACACATACTATGCCTTTTTGAAGATCTCCCTCTCCATATATAAGGAGGAAGGCATAGGATGGAGGGGATTTTTGCAGAACCTATCATGCTGTAAGATGAAGTGGGGGGTAAGAAACTTTTTTTTTTTTTGTATCTCCAAGTGCCTTATCATTCCTGTTGTATTCTTCCTCATTTTTATGACTTCCTGTACTGTGGGAGAAAATTCCCATTTGCCCCATATTGGAGATTAATAAAACTTCAGTGGAATTTAATACAATACGATTCATGTCGTTGCTGAAATGTAAATCATGAGCTTGTGGGAAAACATACAATGAAGCGATTATGTGCTGACTATACTACAATGCTTTCTTTATGTTGATCTGTGCACAGATATCATGTGGGCTTGCACAGTGGATTTTGGTATGAACTGATTGTCATTAAAGTAACAATTATCTCATGACCCACATTGTCTAAGAAAGAGACCCGTGACTTCCTAGTCATTCCCAAAATACATGCTTCTAAAGCTGCCATCTGCTTGTCAATGTCCCTGTCTATGAGCTCCTGCTAGTTGGAGATCTGAATTATCTGTCCCTCGGGAAATTTTCCATGGACATCTGAGACTTTGGAGATTACTGGTCATGCTTTTTACTCTTTGCTCCCTGAAATTTAAGTTCACAGCTTCTTAAATATTACTGATCCCAGTGTTAAAAGAGAGTTAAATACAGACAATACTCACATGATCACCCTAAGAGTGTATGCGCTATAAGAATGGGGAAAGAAGCAAAATGAAAGGCCTTAATGTAGATATACAGTAGGAGAAATTCTATGAACAAGGGACATCGAGATCATGAAGCCAGCCAAGCTGGTGGAAATGCATGAACTGTGGACCAATAATTGTGGAGCCCACCATGGTGCTGAACTGGGCCCTCTGGAAGCTTGAGACAGTTGTTGGCTTGAACTGTTTGGGGCCCCCCAGGCAGTGGGATCGGGATCCGTCCCTGGTGCAGGAGCTGACTTTTTGGAGCCCTGTGCCTGTGGTGGGACACCTGGCACAGTCTTGGCGCAGGGAGGAGGGTCTTTTTCTGCCTCCGCTGAGTGCCAGGCTCCAGAGACTCTCCATGGGAGACCTTGTCTTGGAGGAGGTGGGAATGGGGGGGGACTGCGTTGAGGGGGGTAGCTGGCAGGGAGGAGAGGGGGATCTGAGGTTGGTATGTAAAAGGAGTGGACAATCTTTTTAATTAAAAAAATCTTAAAAAAAAAGAAAAGAAAATCATTCCCCAGTTACAATGGTATTTCAAAGAAAAATACTATTTTAATTGCAAAGTAAATTAAAATCTGAATGCTACAAAATTCAAAAAAGTAACTATTACTTGGAAAATTTAATATGACTTTTCTATTCTGATCTGTACTTTTGACTAATGCAATAAATACAAGCTTTTGTTTAGTTTTGAGAAAATCATTTTCAAAGGGAAAATATATGCAACATTTTAAAATGGTATGTTGGTATGGTTTTTAGCACCAAGCTAAGCATTAAATTACTTAATGTAACTTAAATTGAGATGATTAATTTTCCTGGGGATTGTTTTCTTTATACTATTCTACTTTTAGGTATCATGCACGTATATATGTAAACTACTTATATAATTTATTTATTATTAAAACAATATTTTATTAGTATGTTGCCACCAAACCACAACTTAAATGAACTAATAAAAATTCAATGGTTAACCTCTAATCCTAAAATAATACTTAAGAGCACAAAGGAAAAATCAATGCAATAAAATATTACATCATTGTAGTTCTAACCATTGCTTAATTTCACACCTTAGATGCACACACATATCTAAGCAGCAACCGTTATTTTTCAGGCATGATTTTCTTTCTGGTTAAACATTGTTTTTAAATTTAAATCATCAGTATTATGTTACAAGGTTATAACCTATTGTCTAAAATTTTATAACAACTGAGCCACTGTATATGATTTTTACTATATTTTCCAATATATTTTTCTACTATTAATATCAGAAACAATAAAAGCTGAGGTTTGAACCCTTAATAGGCAATAGTCTATATAGTGCTTCAGAACATCTTAGTTATTTTATGCTATATTGTCATTCAGAATATCATTAATGTATTTCATCATTGTCCCTTATTTTATAAAATATGCAGAATAATCCTCAAATCAACATTATTACTTGGTTTCAAAGTTATTGTCTGTAATAATTTAAAATGTCTATCAACAGGAGAATGGAAACAAATTGTGGGATAATCACACATTAAAAGAGTACTGCGCAATAAAATTATATAAATTAAATATTAGTGTAGAAGGGTATGAGTAACATGATCTATATCAGAGCTGAGTATTGTAGTAAGTCCCTGTAATGGCAGCTGTCTAGAATTGGGAAAAGCAGATCACAAGTTTGAGGCCTGCCTGAGCTACACATAGAGTCCAGTTCCATCCTAGACAATTTATATT
Source organism: Neotoma lepida (assembly GCA_001675575.1). Classification (NCBI taxonomy): domain Eukaryota; kingdom Metazoa; phylum Chordata; class Mammalia; order Rodentia; family Cricetidae; genus Neotoma; species Neotoma lepida. The sequence goes on from LZPO01019320.1 coordinate 7,072, forward strand.
TTGTGTTAAAAATAAACATTAAGGGAATGGCTTGCCAGATACAGCTGCCTGCCGCCATACCTGATGAAACTAGTTCGAAGCCACATGGTAGAAACAAAAACCAGTTCCCACTATCTGTCTCTTGATCTACATATGAATCCATGCCACATGTTTACACACCCACATATGTGTGTGCAAGAGAGACAGAAAGTGTCATCATTTTAGGGGCAGTAGGATCTGGAAGAATGGGACAGATTAATGAGGCAGGCTAAAGTCTCATGCAGTAGCCTACTTTATTGAGAGCATCAGACAATTTATACTCTGATGGTTAAAAAGAGTCACATGAGTAAAGTGTACAGTCACAAGGACAAGTCACACACGACAGGCAAGCTGCACATGGTGGACAAGCCACATGTAGGAAAACATATTTTTCTATAAAGGCATATAAACAAATAACAATAGCCAGTTGTGATGAATAATCTGAAGTAAACTTCCTCTTATCTACTACATCTGTGAGAGCAGGAAAGCATAATCCAAGAACAATTCTGTTGAAGAAACTGAGGTCACAAGACTCTTGTCTTGTTTTCTTGGAATTCTCTCACAAGCACTCAGACATCTCCTCACATGACGCTTTTCTTGTACTGTGTTCCAACAATAAAGAATAAATATTTTACATATTTTTAAAATAAAATTAAAATATTAAAAGCATCCCATGGTAGTTCAGTGAAAACTTTTTCACCTTACACATAGAAGGACCTGAGTTGAATGCAAGCCTTGTTGTAGGTGTGGGATCAGAAGGATGATTGTCTTTAGAGGACGATAGATACATAGTAAAAAATTCCTTGGAATGCAAAATATTAGTCTTGTTGTAAGAAACTCCTTTATGACATCATACTGATGTGAGTTACCTAGCTGTAACCAGTGTCGAAATTGTACAACTAAATTTTGTGCATTCCAATGATAGTTTACATAAAAGAAAAAGATTTAACTAGATTTTTAGAAGCACTGATAATATAGATGGTTGGTGATAAATAATGTTGAGGTTCAAGTTAGGCTATACTTTCCTACCATGTTTTATTTTTACTTTTAACATTTTTCATAGTTTAAACTTTTAAAAAGACTGTATGAATCAGTCGCTCTGACATGAGACATTGACATAACAGCTTGGATAAAATGAAAATAAAGTTTGATGCTATTTGTAAACCTGAAGTCTTTAGTTCTTACAGGAAATCCCAAAAGGAAACATTTTAATTTAAATCTGGTGCTAAGGATGTAGCTTAGTGGCAAAGCATCTATCTATGGCAGCAACACTTGAGCCTTAGCACATAAAATAAAGGGAAAAAAGAAAGCCCTGGCTGTACAGGTATTTTTACAACAAAAACGGAGGAGAGTTATAAATTTATAATGGCCATGATATTCATTTTCAAACTTTTGAGATGAGAAATAAACAATGTTTCCAGCATTATTTTCAACTTTTAGAATTACTTGAATAGCAATTTCCTCTGTATATTAGATACATAGATAAAATTCTTTTTTGTAATAATTCAATCAAATCTCCTATCATAATACAGTTATTTTCAGCCTGAGGGCATGGCCTTAATAAGAGCTGTTAGAAAAGCACAGTGTAGGTTATGTAAGCAGGGTGTGAACATTGATTTCAATATTAAGCTATTGTATTGCTGATAATGCTTCAGAAAGTGTAATTTGCAATATATTCATATAAGGGCTAAAATAATGTGTGGGGTCATTTTTCTTGTTCATTCATGGCTTATATCAGTTTAAATCTATAAAAGCTTATTTCATTCAAACATCACATTTCAGGTTTATTTCTGTGCACTATTTGGAGTAACAGAACTGCTATTTTATTTTTAACACATTTTAGAAAGCTAAATGGATTCATTATTTGGTTGTTACCCAGTTCTAATTCTCAATTTTGATGGGTTTTCATGCAATGTGCTATAATGCATTCAGAAACATAGGAGAGAAGGACATATTTGGAAAGAAATAGTCTCTCTAACATATTGGATGTTTTATACCTATTTTCATGGCCAGTTGTTATAACAGCCTGAAAATTTTCACAGTATCATTTAACACCCAGTTTTAGACTGTGCAATAGTCTGGCCAAGGGTCAGCAAACTGTAGCTGGCAGGGTCAGTCAACATTTTAGATTCTTAAGACCATAAAATCTCTATTACACACAAATCAACTTAGTATTGTAACAAAGCAATCATAAGTAATTAAATGGAGAGACATAACTGTGTTCCAATAATCCTTTCTTAGAAAATCAACAGATAAGTTTTGCTTTGACAAGCTCCCCTCTCAGGAATTAATTCTCAACTTCAATGTGGATGAGAATTTCCTGTAAAGATATTCTCAGAAACTCTGGAATAAAGCACAATAATTGTGGTTTATTGAGCACATGATCCAATAAATACAAAGGTCTTTAGTAATTAATATTGACAGATCTTCTCCTTTGTGATTATGGCAACCAAGGCTAAAAATAAGAGGCAGAAATCTGATATTCTAAAAAAGAAATAAAGTTATGAAAATGTAAATTATGTAGGGATGGAAGAATTGAAACAGCGAGAAAAGTAGGATACAATGGAAGTATGGAGAGCAGGAAGCAGCTGCTATGACTAGCTGTGGTTGAAGGACAAGCAGTGGTTTGAATTACAACTTTGAGGCTCACCAGGAGGATCCTGTAAACCTGATGGGAAAGATGCAGATGGCTGGCTGATTATGGTATCATGAAGCCCAGAAGAACTCAAGCATATGAAGACAGACTTCTGTTAAAGGGGTTTTTAATGTGGGGAGCAGATGAAATCCTGAGTAAACGTGTATTGTTGACACGGGCACAGACATATATAAGACCCAAGTGCCTCAGATTCATGGGAACTGTCTGCAATTGGAAACTGCACCCTCAACAAAACCTCCAACCAATATTAGCCAGTCCCACTCCCTTTGTTCATGGTAGTAAAGAGCTGAGATGCCAGCTTGATGCATAGTAGGTGTGACTCCATAGGAATAAGTACAGTTTGCTGATCCTAGTTCAGATTTTTTTTATGTTTGTGCGTTGTTTTAGTTAGGTTTTCTATTGCTGTAAAGAGACACCATAACCACAACAACTCTTATAAAAGAAAAACATTTAATTGAGTGGTTACATTTGCAGAGGTTTAGTCAATTATCATCACAATGTGACATGGTGGCATGCAGGTGGACATGGTGCTTGAAAAGTAGCCAGTTGTCCTACATCTTGACTTGCAGGCAACAGGAAGTAAACTGTCTCATTGGGAGTGGTTTGAACATATATGACCTCACAGTGCCTCTACAGTGACACACTTCCTCCAACAAGACCATATCTACTCCAACAAGGTCACACCTCCTTTTGTGCCACTCCCTTTCTTGCAAACCACCATATTCCACTCTCTGGCCACCACAGGCTTGTAGCTGTGTCATAATGCAAAAATGCATTCAGTCCCACTTCAAAAGTCCCTATAGTCTACAACATTCTCAAATGTATTTAAAAGTCTAAAATTCAAATACTCTTCTGAGATTCATGCAATCTCTTAACTGCAATCCCCTAAAAAGTGCAATAAAGAAAAGATGACACACTTCCAACATATAATAGCATAGGATATACATTACCATTCCAAATTGTAGGGAAGGGACCATAGTGAGGAAACCAAAAAACAGCTAGACAAACTCCAAACTCTGCATCTCCATGTATGATGTCAACACACTCTTCAGATCTCCAATTCTTTTCAGCTCTGTTGCCTGCAATACACCACTTTTTCTTGGGCTGGTTCCACTCCCTATTAGCAGCTTTCCTATACAGGTATCCCATAGCTCTGGCACCTCCAACATCATAGTGTCTCTAAGGCAATCCAAGTTTCAACTTCACAGCTTCATTCAATGGAGGCCTATTTAGGCCTCCATTCAGGGATACCGCTGACACATGCCTGGCCTGAGAGGCTTTCGTTAGTCCTAGAGCAAAGTTTCATAATGTCTTTCTTCTATTCTTGGCTCTAAAGCCAGAACCATGTTGCCAAAGCTGCCAAGTTCTGCTGCTTGCTGAGGCTGGATCATGGCCCCCTTATTCAATTCGATCTACTTCAGCATTCTATTTTCCACAGTTTCCATCACTGCCATAGCTTTACTGTCCTGGAACTTGCTCTGTAGACCAGGATGGGCTCAAACTCAGAGATCCACTAGCCTCTGTCTTCCAAGTGGGTGTGTACCACTACACCTGGCTCTAGGACTTTCTTTATTCCTTTTCACAAATTGGAGAGTTAGCTGGGTGGATCTTGCCCTGAGGTTACCACTTCTTTTATGTCATTTCTTAATCTGTTTATCTTCTTGAATACCGGACTTAGCTCCATCCTACTTTCTGGTATTCCTTTTCTCCTCAAACACTGTTCCTTGCTCTGCTTGGTCCTTTTCACTGTATAGTCTTCATGAGAGTTAACACTAGTAACCACACAACAGAGTTGTTATAGAACTAAGACACACAAGACAGATCAGTTTACTTGCTGATGCTGGTCTTACAAATGGGATATGAGGTGATTAAGGAAACCATAAACGATTAGCTGCTGTTATTGAAACATACTGCCTTAAGGAAGCCTTTACCATCAGTAAAAGGATATAAATGAAACAGATTGTAAAAAGTATGAGATGCAGAATTGGAAATCGTAGGCAAATAAGAGAGTAGCATGATGATGAAAAATAATATTAGTACAAATTAAAGCCCATGTTTTCAGAATGGTGACTTTTGGGGGGCTGTTGACACGGTATTTTCTCTCCTTTTCCTATTATTGACAACAGATTTTTTTCTCATATAATATATCTTGATTATGGTTTCCCCTTCCCTTTCTTCTCCTCCCAGTTCCTTCCAACCCCACTTCCCATCCTGATC
>LZPO01019322.1:0-11939 GCA_001675575.1 Neotoma lepida
AGGAAGGATTGTAGGACCCAGTGGTTTCAAGGGCACCACAAGAAAACCCACAGAATAAACTAACCTGGTTCACAGGGGCTCACAGAGGCTGAACCAACAATCAGGGAGCCTGCATGGGACTGACCTAGGTCCTCTGCATATATGTTACAGTTGTGTAACTTGGTCTTTCTGTGAGACTCCTAACAGTGAGAACAGGGGCTGTCTCTGACTGTGTTGCCTGCTTTTGAGAGCCATTCATCCTACTGATTGCCTCATCTAGCCTTAATAGAAGAAGAGGTGCCTAGTCTCACTGCAACTTGATATACCATGGCTGGCTGATATCCNTGGGAGGCCTGCTTGTATCTGAAGGGAAACAGTGGGAGAGGAGTGGATGGGACTGGAGAGGAGGAGGCAGGCTGGGAAGAGGGGAGGGAGGAGAAACTTTGAGTCTGATGTAATGCCACTTGTGTATTTTTAATTCTTTTCCTGATTTTTCGGGTCTTGTACAAAAACAAATCCTTACATATTCCAATGTATTGACATATCACCCCTATGATTTCTTCTAATATTTCATAGCCCTGCTTCAGATTTTAATTTATGTTAAGTTTACTTTTAATAACTGGTGAGAATTAGGGGGTCTAGTTGCCTTATTCTCTACACAGAACTCTCAGAACCATTTCTTGGAAGATCCAGNATTAATTTCTTAACAATGTAAATATTGCTAGTTTAATTTCAGATTGATAGTGGTTTTTTTTATTCATACAAAGGGACTTTCTCTTCCATTTTTGTTTATTGTACTGATGCTCATTTGATATTTTGTTATTCTCAGGTCATTTCCACTAAGGGTTTGTATTTCCTAATTGGACAATGAAGGTGGGTGTATACTTTATATTTTTTTAGATAAAAATATTGAACTAAAGCAGAAACTGATTCTCTTGCTGGTGCTCAGCACTAATTTACTACAAGTGGCCACCCATAGAGCGGAAGGGTCAGGCATGATGCTCTCATTTGCATAATGAGAGGCACTTTCCTCTCAGACNAACTTTTTCCCACTGATTCTGCAAGTGCTAGAGCTTCATAAGTATACCGTAAATATTTGTAAAATAAATACATAAACTTTAAGTTACTCCCAATCCTGTCTATTCTAGTCTCAATAAGAACAGCTTCTTTTTCATGGTCTACATATGAGTGAGGTCATACAGTACTGTGGAAGCGTTACCTCTTTAATGAGGTATCTAGACTCATACTGTGTGCAGTATAATAGCTGTACCTTGTCTTTAAATACTGCTCACCAATTTCACATACCAGAACCCTTGTCTTAAAATCAGATATAAAACCAGCTTGCAGAGTCTTATTTTGTTATCTGATTTTTGTGATCCTGCTTCTGTTTTTATCACGGTACTCATCGATTCTCACAGCAAACGCTTAGCAAATCCTTGTTTAGATGCAGAACACATTTGGCTCAGCTTCTAAACTCACATTTCCATGAAGGAACACGTCTTTCATAAAAGGAAGTTTCCTCAGATTGCAGTTCTCCTCCCTGGATCATCTGTGATTTCTTCATCATTGCTATCTCCCTTCATGACCAGGAAGCATTTACTGTGTCTTTCTGGTGTGAATGGCAGCAGTCCAAATTCTGTCCTCAGGAGAAATGGAAACAGCTGGCTATTATTTTCTATATTATAATCTTTCATACGNTTGAAAACTATTTCCAGAGTCTAAGATCATTAACTTTAAAAGAGCTTCAAATATTGGACAAGGTCAATTGCTGCACAAGACAGAATGAGAGGGTTGATAGAGAAGATATAATGGAAGGAGGAAGTAGGGTGTGTGTTACGAGCTGGAGACCCATCTCTCCCGTAACGCAGCAGGCAAGCACAGAAGAAGATGACCTGTCAGTCTCCTGGTACACATCATTTGTCACGAGGCCTTTTACATCTTCACAGACAGGGGCACATCTGTTAGAATGCAGAGCTTGTTATGGGACCAGTGGTCTCTGTGCACACTCAAGGCACTTTGCTCTTGTCAGTTAATGTAGCCAAGAACANTTGTGCTGGAGGATTGCAATTTTTGCTTCTGCTCTTGACAGTTGAAATTAAAATCAAATACCAGGCTACAGATGCCTATAAAGATATATGGCTGTTCCCAAGCTCCTAAGTAGTAGGGGACGAGTTTACTGTGCTCATTGTAGACATTGTCTGTATGTAAAATCTCACAGAAGAGCCATAGCATAGTGGTGATACATGATGGAATTTTCTCCTGGGAATTGGATAAAGATTCCAGTCTGAAAAAAATATGCATATGCTTTCCATGCCTCACTGCATACTCCAGGGAATGAGCATTTAGTGCACTCACTAGCACACCAATACACAGTGATATTGCTGTTGGTGGGACACTCTATCAAAATGCCAAAGGCCAGTTTTGATAAGATCTCCTTTGAATATGAGAGACTCTGCACAACCCCAGCTTTTAAAATCATCCTTTATTTTCAGGTTTATTTAATAGAACTCTGAGCGATGTATTTCTTTAGNCTATTTTATGATCATTTCTTCTCACATCTCCTTTCTCTTAGATTCAAAAATATCCCCCTATATGAAATTGTACTTGATTTTTGTGTTCTCAGCCCAGGTTAATTAAACCCATCTGAGNTGAGAAAAGCTAAGACCTTTAAGGACAAACTAAACACTAAGACTAAAAACATCCTGTTGGGATTAGGAAGTTGAATGGTACTCTGAAATTTGTAATTAATTAATTTAAAAAATTTGTGTTTATTTTATGTGTATGGATATTTTACTTACATGCATTTTGTATGCCTGGTATCCACGGAGGCCAAAAGGTTTTTGGATCTCCTAGAACTAGAGTTACAGATGATTGTTGATATGGGTGCTGGGCCTTAAATCTAGGTCTTCTGCAAGAACAGCCAGTGCTCTTAAACACTGAACCATTTCTCCAGCCCCTAGTTTGTTCATTTTTTGTGATAGTCATTCCTCTTTTCTTTCTTTCTTTTTTTTCCCTCTTCCCATCACAGAAGCACTGACTGACATTCTCTGTACAGAATGCCTGAACTAAATGAAACAGGCAGATTTTCCAAACCNCAATATCTTCTACTAATCCCTCACTGTTCCTTTAATTGGGATCATTTGGCATGAAGTCTAGATTTTCTGGAACTTTCCAATGTCAGAAAGATTTTCCTATATCTCCCAAAATATATACAAACATTTTATAGCATGCAGCTTATTCGGAAACTAGAAAAACAAGGTAACTCATGTAAATATATTTACCTATCATGTCATGTATGTTACTCATATATGATGTGCATGTAAATATACACAGATTTTTGATATATATATTATGTATCTGTGAACACATAGACATATATGTAAATACATAGAGTTAGTTCCTACTATTCATGTTTGTTTTGCTCTATGAAAAAAATTACACAGAACTCCTGCTCCTGGAGAAACTACAGGGTGAGATTCTAGTGAACCCCTCATCACAACATACTTGCCAACTGATGAATGCACAGCCTTAGTTTTTATATGCATTCTGTTTAAGGATATTTCATTCTGTATATATCGCAGATTCATTGATTCTGAGCTCACAGTCAGCAGCGAAGTCACTCAGAGTTACACAGAGGAAGGCCTATGCATCATCTTTTCTACATGACTCGCCATCTTCCTGTGCTGTGGACCACTAAACAGCATCTCAGCTCTATGAGAGTCAGAATAAACCTGCAAACAGTACAAACATGCACAAGCTACGGAGGACAGGGAAGGGCACTTGTCTGTAATATGAAAGCTAAAACAATACAGCACACCATTGTGCTGTTTTTAATCCCATTTGGGAATATGAATGTCAGGTTGTTCAAGTGTTTCTTTCCTCTGCGTGTGTCTTCCATTGATTAATTACAAAAACTTTGAATATTGAGTTTATGGTTACACACACATTATGAGGATAGGCGTGTGTGTGTGTGTGTGTGTGTGTGTGTGTGTGTTTCATTTACATTGATCACAGAAAAGAACTTTAAAAAAATAGTTTAGTAAATCTAAAATTGAAATTACAAATTTTTCTAATGTCCCAAACAACATGCCTATTTACCATTACTGAATAAGGACAAAACTCTTAAACCTGTGAAAGAANCCTCCAGTCTGCGGTAGGTGATGTAGTGTTTGCGCTGATTTGCTGCTCATGAAAGCTCTTGTACTTACTCTTCATTGATATGTGAGTAACCTGATCACAGGATGAATTACTAAAATCACAAACGAGGGACAGCACATGACATAAATGTTCCTTTTAATGAGGATTTCTGGAGGATTATCAGTACAGTTGTTAAGAATAGCAAAGTTTCACAGTTTTCATCCAGAGTAGATTCTCCACAGTAATCTCAAATTGTTGCCTTATGAAATCCATCAGAAAAGAGGCTCCTGGCTCTCCATGCATGTTCATCAGGCCTTTTTGCTATCACAATAAATGATTAGCAGGGATTTCAGCTCCTTAGGAGAGGAAGTACACAGGCTTTTGCCTATCACAGCCTGTTCACACTCATATTTGCCTGTGATATTAGCACAGCACAGCATGGCTGTACCGCCCCATAGAAGGTTTTCTCCTCAGCTTGCTCAGCAGCATTCTGGGGGCAGAAATAGTGATGCATCCTCAAAATTGTAAACATCTGTCATCTGACTTCCAACAGCAATGACCGTAAATAGCTTGTCTGTGGGCTCCTCTGTTACTTTATGATCAGCAAGTGTTTTACCACCACCGACCTCTAACATTTTAATGTCTTACATTTTATTATATGTCTGTGACAAATCCATTGAATATTCATAGCTGCCTTCACTTCTCAGTTCATCGTGATACACCTGTCTCTTATACACATCTAGATGTGTATAAGAGACAGGCACAGCACAGCATGGCTGTACCGCCCCATAGAAGGTTTTCTCCTCAGCTTGCTCAGCAGCATTCTGGGGGCAGAAATAGTGATGCATCCTCAAAATTGTAAACATCTGTCATCTGACTTCCAACAGCAATGACCGTAAATAGCTTGTCTGTGGGCTCCTCTGTTACTTTATGATCAGCAAGTGTTTTACCACCACCGACCTCTAACATTTTAATGTCTTACATTTTATTATATGTCTGTGACAAATCCATTGAATATTCATAGCTGCCTTCACTTCTCAGTTCATCGTGATAGATAGTTCCTTGTTTTGTGCCTGTCTCTTATACACATCTAGATGTGTATAAGAGACAGGTGTGTAACATTTTCCATAACATTGTTGCATCACAGAGCAGAAAAAAAGTAGAGTGAGGAATGCATTCAAGTTTTAGCCCCTCACAGGCCATTGCAGAGAGCTGTATTGGTGTTTTGCACCATCATATGCCATTTTATTATCCTTGTGGTTAGGCTTGCATAAGACAATCTGCACATGAAAAGGAAATATCCACTGAAGCAGAACAAGTCTTGCAAGACACTTCTCTCCTTAAATATGCTAACTCTGCTGTGATTTGCACACCTTGAATTTGACTANAACCATCAAGGGGTGTAGACATGATGGAATTTCTTACCTGTGGCATCACATTGATGATCAAAAGCTTTAGATTTTGGAAGTTGTAGGATTCAGGATGTGAGGACTACATATTAGCAAAAATAGCAACCATCAAAACAAATGAGCCCCCAATCAGAAATAATTTATTTACACACATTAGAAATGATTTATCTACATTGAGGTACATATTTTGGGCCAATGTCTTGAAATCTATAGCTTATCAGGTATGACAACTTTGACACAATTATACCTTGTGTAACCTCCAGTGAGCTCTAGAATAGTCTGTAAGCCATTTCATTAGTGTATCACCGATATACAACAAAGTGAACATGTTTAAAGTGCATTTTCTCATAAGTCTGGACATGTACAAATATTTGTAAAGCCATCATCACAAAAAGTATGAACTTGTACCCCATAGCTCAGCATGGTGTGTGTTTTCTCCACTCTTAATGTGCAGTCTGTATGATTGAGTTTTGGTACTACGCAGCAGCTGCCCCTTTTCTCTGCCTTCTTTTACTCAGAATAGTTATTTTATAATACTCAGAAACACTGCTATGTTTTTGCTCTCTTTGTGTGTGTGTTTGTGTGTGTGTGTATCTGTGTGTGTGTGTGTGTGTGTGTGTGTGTGTGTGTGTGTGTGTGCGTATAGCAATGCAACACTCATTTTCATTGTAGGATAATGTATCCTGTTATGGAGATGCTACAGTTTGCTCATCTACTTACAAAGTAGGCATTTGGCTTCCTTCAAGTTTTGAGCTACTACAAGTAAAGCTGCTATGAGAGTTTGAGCAGCAGCCATTTGTGGTTTCATTTGTCTTGGATAAATGTTAAGAGATACAGTGATGAGGTCACACAAAAGACATATGAAGCTTTTTTAAGAAGCTGCCACACTGTCTGCAGTCCCATCAACAGTATTCTTGTATTCCACTTTCTTTACATCCTTCCCATGACTTAACACAATCTCTCCTTTTTAACATAGGACATTCTAATAATATGTTCAAGTATCACACTGTAGCCTTAAATTATATTTTCTTAATGACTGAATATATTGAACACCTTTCACATGCTTGTTTGTAATCTATAGATCTTCTTTTCTAATGTATTCTTTCAAATACTTCGCTCAATTTATTACATTATATTAATGTTTCATATTTTTATAATCCATTCTGGGTCTGAGTATTCTGCATGTGCTTGAATGTGTGGGTTCCACTTGTTGAGGTCTACTTTGTACCAAGGTTTTGTTTCTTCAATTTCAATAGATCTTGAATAAAATTGTTTTTTACCACTCTACTGTTCAGGTTTGCATTTCTTTGACACTGGTTTTGGAAAACAGATTTTAGTTATCTTTTATATAGATGAATATGTAGATGGAAATGAACACATAGACCCACAACTGGTCAACACATAGAGAATAAGTGATTGTGGAGTTCTCAGCCTTAAATGGGACATTTATACCACACCTTTCTTCCCAAGGATCAAGGAGTGTGATGGAGGGAGGTTGAAAAGACAGTAAGAGTCAGAGTTCTGTTCTGTTTTGATGCTTTTTGTTGTTGTTTATTTATTTTCTTTCTTAGTTTGTATATTTTGATATTTGGGTTTTGTTTTGTTGTTTTGTCATTGTTTTGCTTTGTTTTAGAGATAGAAATGGATGGATGGATGGATGGATGGATGGATGGATGGATGGATGGGTAGATAGAACAGGAAGTTGGGTGGGGAGGATCTGAGAGGAGTTGGGGGAGGAGAAATATATTAAAATATATTATATGAAAACCTTTAAAATAAAATTAAGAAAAAAATGTCAGACTATAGGGAAGCTATGCTTTCCAGACACACAGGGTCACTGCACAGATGACCTCACAGTGGTCATGACTGTGTGCATAAGATCTGTGCGAGCTCAAGTGAGACAAAACCTGAGTGTGGAGGAGGAAAGTGGGCATGAAGTCCCACTCACACCTGAGGAGCTATTAGCAACTGATACTGCTAGAAGAAGACTCAGCTTTCTTTAGATGTGGGCCCTGGTAGATCAAATGCACTCAAGTGGATGGCTGCTCACCTAGGAGGATATGTACAGCACAAATTTGACACGATGAGCTTTAAAAACTGAGGACCCAAAGTTGGGTGAGTAGGAAAGGGGTGGATCTGGGAGCAGTTGGGGGATGTGAGGTGAACATGATCAAAATGCTTTGTATGATGAAACATGTTTTTGATTAGATATAAAGTAATTTGCTTCCTTATGGCATTTTTATAGAATCTTTGTCTTGATAATTCTTTCTGATTCCAATTCTCCTGTCTATTCCAGACTTGTACCCTTTTGTTCCCAGTTGTCCCTTTTGACTTACATGCTACAAAGTACTCTATTACTCTCTCTAATCCCTTAAACTCCCTTCCTCTTTTTTCCCCTCTTTCTACTTTTGTGACTTATATCTTCACTCACAACTACATATACTGATATATGTAACAAGTAGCATCTTGGTTTCATTTACGAGAGACTGCATGTGGTATTTGTCTTTCAGAGGCTTAGTTGTTCCAATATAATAATTTCCAGATTCATCCATTTTTCTGAAAAGTTCATGAGTTTGTTTTTCTTTATGACTAAATAAAATTCCGTTGTGTATATTCCTATATTTTCATTATACATTCATCTATTGCTGGACATATAGGCCAATTGCATGACCTTCTCTTCTGAAAAGAGCAGAAATAAACGTGGAAGTGGCAGCATCTCTATTTTATCATTTAGAGTCCTTGCATTATATGTGAGGTAAANATTTAAGCTGATTTAGCTTAGATACTTTGTCACTTTTTTTCATGCATGCATGAGATTACAGAAAATATGCTACTCTCTTAGCACAGTATATTAATAAACCTGTGTATATTTAACAAGTACCACATGACATCTTCATATAGATATGCAGAGATAATTGATCACCNTCACAGACTAATTAAAATATTCACTTCCTCACATTTGCCTTTTTTTTGCATATGATGAGTCCATTGAAAGTTACTCTCCAAGCTCATTTTAATTGCACAACNCAATATTATAAATTATAATCACCATGCTGTACATTATTGACTCCATGACAGTCTTATTCATGCTACATAACTGTAACCATTTCACCCCCTTTGGACATTATCGCCCCCTTTCTTTACCTCCTTCATCTTTGGTAACCATGTTCTATGTTCTATGTATATATGCTCTACTCTTTAATATCTACATCTAAGTGAGTTCATGCAGTGTTTTTAAAAAATGTGTCTTCCAAGTTCATAGGAGTTTTTAAAGGATGAACAATATCCTTTTATGTCTGAGTGAAGGAATTTTCTCATCCATTCATCATATATAGACATTTAAGTGCTTTCCATATGTTGGTTATTAGGAACATGCTGCAATGGCCATGGATTTATTTATAATTCTTTGAGAAGCCAGTTTCATTTCCTTCAGATGCATACCCAGAGGTAGGACATATGATAGTTTCTTCCTTAACTTCTGAAGGAATTTCCCTCCTGTTCCCATAGTTGCTACCAGCCCTACCAACAGCACACAAATGTACTTTTCACCCCATACTCAGTATCTTTTATCTGTTTGGGACTCACCATTCTAAAAGATGTGAGGCCACAGCTCTTTGTGGTCTTGTTTTGAATTTCCGTGATTAGTGATATTGAACATGTTTTCATATATCTGCTCACAATCTGTGTATCTTCTTTGGCATATATATATATATATATATATATATAATGTAATATATATTATATATTACGGTCATGTGATGACTCACAAATCATGTCATTCATGTTCATATGAGTTGCTAATGTATTTTGGATATTAGCTCCATTTAAGAATACATGGTTTGCAAATATTTTCACCAATTAATAAATATCTTATTGTTTTGGTGCATTTGTTTCTGTGAAGCTTTTTGTTTGATGCAATCCTGCTTTTCTATTTTCACTCTCATTTCTTGTTGTCTCAGCTTTTGGAGTAATAAAAAATTATACTGTGAAGACCAATACAAAAACATGAAATTTATGTCCTATATTTAAGTATTTAATCCATTCTGAGTTAATTTTTTTGCTTGTTTCTGAGTTGATTTTTTGCTTGTCAAGAGATTCTAGGGCCAAGAAGGATCTGCCATCATGAGCAAGACTAACACCTCCGTAACAGTTNGAGTCAAGTCTCTTCTCTGTGGCTTTGATTTTATTGATCTCACTATGCCTCCCACCATTTGATGATATTAAATCACAAGAAGGCGCTCTCTCGATGGTGTCATGTTGACCTCAGACAACTAAGTCTCTGGAACTGTTAGTAAGTTTATGGTTATTGTAACATCACTCTGGGTTCACTCTTCTGCTAAAGCAGTGCAAATGGACTAAGGTGGGTATCATGACTAAGAGATGATTGCTTGCTCCCAAGAGCCTGAAGATTCAAGTTTGTGTTTTATTTGAATAAATCTATGCTTTCACATCTTATATTTTAGTCTGGTTCACCAGGTTAAATTTTCGCATAGTGTGCTGTGAAAGGTATGAATTCATTCTTCCACTACAGGCTCTTTAGTACTCCCTGAGCAATCCTTTGCAAGTGTTTCTGGAATCAGTTTGCTGCTATTTCTTGAAAATTGGTACACCTGTATTCATAGGAGATATGATGTCCTCTAGTTTTCTTTTCTTCTTGTAATGTCTTTAACTGTTTGATATTATGGAAATAATAACACCACATAATGAGCTTGGAAGTATTCCCTTCTCTTCTACATTTTTCAAGGGCTTTTGAAAGATATATATTAATTCTTTTTCACTGTTAGCTGGAATTCATCAGTGAAGCCCACCTGGGCCTGGGCTATTCTGATGAGAAGTATTTTAAATTACTAATTCAATCATTTTTACTTGTTATATGTATTCCAATTTTCTATTTTACTTGAGTCACATTCAGTAGTCTTTGTCTCTCTAGGAATTTTGAGTTTCATTTATATAACCTAATTTGTTGGCATACAATGTAAGTAATTCTTATAATCCTTTTTACTTCCACAAACTTGGCAGCATTACTATTGATTTCACTTCTCATTTTAGTATTTCATTATTTTCTCAGTCTAGCTAAAGAGTCTTCAATTTTGCTGCTCATTTCAAAGAACTAACTTTTGGCTTCATTGATTTTATCATTTTTCTATTCTGTATTTCATATATTTTCTGGCTTCTCTGGCACTGACAAGGTTTCCCATTTTCTTCTTCCAAACAGTCCTCATGTATTTTAGTGNTCAACTGGGCACTAAGGACTGTGTTAGCCTCTGTGGTATATCATGGTGAGCAAAAACAGACAGGAGTCTCAGACAGTGTATCTTGTTAATTTAATAGAAAGCAACCACATTATCAGACTGAGACATGTTTATTTAAAACTCAGTACATTTTAAAGACTGTGTTTCTAATAGAACATATAAACAATTATTTCTTGACATAGTGTGAGTAAAGGATTTATGACAATGGAAATAAAGAGATAGAAATCCATCTAGAGCAGGTTCCTGTATTCAGTGGTTTTTAAATGTCCTAATGCTACGACCCTTTAATACAGTTCCTCATGTTGTGGTAACCTCCCAAACATAAAATTATTTTCATTGCTACTTCATACTGTAATTTTTCTACTGTTATGAGAGAACATGTACTATTTTGGTTTAGATTTAAAGTTTATATTTTTATTTTAAACACATGTAAACAGATAAAAGAAAGAAAGATAATCAAATAATTTACAATAATCCCAACAGACCATTTTTGTAGGCACTTGACCTCTGGATAGACACAGAGACAATGCACAGTGTGTGCTGCATGAAGGGTGAAATTTGAATTTGTGAAATGTGATGAGGTGTGGAGAAAAGCTGGAAGATTAAAAGAATTTATAATGTAGCTAAGGATATCACTGAAATAAGTACAGTGANAAAATGGAAAACATGATGGACCCGTGGAAGTTGGCAGAGAAGTCAGGAGTCAGTGGGTTGCATTTTACCCACCTGTAGTCCAGGGCATCCTTGAAAATCCAGAAATAAGATCCCTTTGTGTGATGAACTGCATCAGTTTAATTCTCATAAAAATACCACTGATGTCAAACACTGTGCTCTTTCTCAGTCACTAGATCCTGAGTCAGCAGTGTGTCTTGAGGTGACAGAGTAATCTCAATGCCAGCAATCTGCAGAGTTCTGTGCTTTTAAATTCCATTATATTAAAGCTAATAAATCTATCCAAAATTAAGACTTATTTATTTGATTCCCTTTCTTTATGTTTTCATGTGCTTAAAAATGAAAATTTAAACATTAAATCTAAACCAAACACTACATTTTCTCTAATCTTTATATATATAAAATCTTTAAAACTGTAGACACTGTGCTTAAGTTGGAGTATCTGCAGAAGCCCGGAAAGTAAAAAGTGCCCACTGAAGATGAGGAGAGA
>LZPO01019323.1:0-11929 GCA_001675575.1 Neotoma lepida
TCCCAAGTGCTGGGATTAAAGGCATGAGCCATCACCACTACCCAACTCAACTCTGAAATTTTAAAAATAGAAAACTGCTCAACGTTAATGAGTAAAATTTATTTGATAACTCTGCACTTGAAAGAGCGTACGTATGAGTTAGCAGAGATCCATGATTGCTCAAACCTTCACAGAGATTAGATAATGTGACTGCTACCTCTCTCCGTCGAGAAGCCCAGCAAGTCTGTTTGATCTTCCAAACCACAGCAGCGACCAGAAGTAAGGATAAAAAACAACTAGAAAATAAAGCACAGATAATTGTGTTCAAAATACACTTGAAATATGCAGTAAAAGAAAATAGCACAAGGTAAATTAAAATATAGGAAAGAGTTTGTCATGATAAATATTTCAAAAGAATTTCTTTGTAATCAACTCACTTGTTTCTTTGTGAAATGTTTCCCCCCTCCCGGTTTGTATGCTAGTAAAATCACTCAGGATAATAATAATGATTAATATCTATATAACATACAACATTTTAGAGGACACATTCCACAAACTGTTTCAACTGAACTTTGCCTGTAATTTAACTAAATGTTCTTTATCCTATCATCAGACTCACTTCTCATTTGATAATGGGAACTATTCATTCTTTGAAATCTCCTAAGTAATTTTGNTTTCTTTGGTCCTTTTTGACCCACTGTAAGTGATCTCTGGGACCCTCGCAATGGAAGAGGAAAACCAGCTCTTGAGCGTTGTCCCTGGTGTCACATGTGACTGAGGCATGCAGGCATCCCCTCCCACAAAATAAAAATGAAAAAGTGGATTTTTTTAAAACTAATATATCAGTTTGAAGAATGAACTTCTCTTTTTCTCAAAAATAGATTTCTGTTCTGGGCATACATCTCGATGGGAAGACTTTTTCATAATTAATGTATGACCCTGTGCTTAATCACAGTCCTGGCAGAGACAGAGAAGGTTTGAGGGAGAAAAACAGAGAATTAATTCTACAAATCTGTATCTTTAGTATTGCCAAAATTATAGCATCTTATCATTAAAAAGGATTTAAGAGATTATTTAGTTCAAAATCCTGTCTAGAAAAGAAATCCCTGGTAAACTCTGAGAGTGACGAGGTATGCAATTTACCTAATTAAACAATCCTCTGGGGAACAAGTCAATGCTTTCCACTTTTAGTTAACTCATATTATGAAAACATACTCATTTCAACCACTTAATGCCAGTTCTNTTCTAGGTAAATCTGAATCAGTGTGCTACATTCTGAAACTTCTTATTTATCTGAAAAGGCTTCCCTGGCACCCTCTGGCTGAGCAGTTCCCAACCAGGCGTGTTTTACCCTCACGGAGACATTTTTAAGTGTCTCGAGGCATTTTTATTGTCACCATTTGATTGACAATGTAGGATATTGTTTAACCACTTAAAATATACAATATGCATATGCACATACACACACACACACACACACACACAAACCCATGTACAAGATTTTATATGCGCAGACTGCCAAAGTTGTCTAAGTTAATCTCAATTATTTCCACAGAAACTACATTTCTCATGCTACTCTCAAGTTAGTAGTGTAAATGTTAACAGTGTTGAATATTGGTACTTTAGCATCTGAGGGTCTATTTTAATTTCAGTAAGATCATTATATCCTTAAATTTTTTAGCACAGAAGATACAAGCTTGTCATTCAAAACTGAACTCATTGATAACCCTCAGAATACAAATGNCTACCATCAATGAAAAAGATGTACAAGTACTGTGAGTGGTTTACTCTATTCCGCTAAGCACTCTGATGTCCCCTGTACAAGGCAGGCCCTGCACTTATTTAAAGATGAGGTATGAGTTTCTTATGCTTCACAAGTATTAACTTAAAAGTTTTTTCCTCTGATATTTTTACTCCAGTTAAATGTAAAATCAGACAATCTTATCATTCTTCATACTTAATCTGACCCTAATTTTGTTGTTTGTTTCCTTAAGAACAACTACAGTAGATGACAGCTTACATACAAAAGTCATTTATACTAAACATAATTTGAATACCACAGTGTATTGCATTTGTTGTTCTGCAAAGTACCCATATTTATGCTGAAAGACCCAAACCATAATTTCTGTCACTCCTGTAAAAATGAAGAAACTAAGCCTAGTCCCGAGATCAGGCCAAGAGACCAGATGTTAGCCTAGGATAAGGCCACATGGCCAAGACAGAGCACTTGGTGGGTTTTCCAAGAAAAAGAAACAGCCCCCACCCCAAGAGCACACCCTACCCACACCACACCCTACCAGGAAAAACCCCTACCCACACCCTACCAAGTACACCCCAAAAAGCCCGCTCATAGCAACCTTCAAACCAGCCAATTGTACAATAGCCCGCGAATTATGCTAATCTTGTGGTTTTTGCTTTTAAAACTTGCCCAAAAATGCTGTTCGGGGCTTCTCCCACTTCCCGGTGCGGAGAGCCCGTTTGCAAACGAAATAAATTCCTCTTGCTTGTTGCATCTACTGGTCTGGAGCCTGGGTCTCTGGGGGGCGTCTGCCAGGATACGATAGAACCCCGAGTCTGGGGGTCTATCAGTGCCACAACAGGTGCAGGGNTAGAATTACTAGAGATGAAGATGTTGGATTTCTCCTAGAAGATTTAAAATTCCTCCTGACTTAAATTCCATGACTCAAGTCAAGAGAATCACTTTTATGATAATTAGGGACAACACAAAACATGAAGCCTTTGTAACCACTTTCTTTGGAGGAAGAATACAGAAATAGAGGCCCATACCCAACAGTCCCCACAGAATTCCTGTCGGGCAGCAGTCAGAGGGATGGTGTTACATTAGCCTTTGATGACCCATCCTGGAGTCATAAGAAACAACAGAATTTACAGTTCCTAAATTCCCTGGGAAGCACCATGGGGCAGTGCTCTGCATGCTGCTTCCATCCATTCCATTTTGCATGAAGAGAAGTAAACTTTGATTGCATTCATTCACTGAAATATATTGGTCTATCTCTTTAAATTAGCTTTTCCTTATTGCTAAACCAAAAGTTTTAATGGGTAGCATCAAATGTCTGTGCCCCTTAATCTATTTTCATTACTATTTTTGCACAAGAGGAAAATCAGTTTCGGCTACTTTCTTTGAGATTTCTTTCTCCATAAAATGGCTTCTGTAAGTGTCTGGGATGGACACTGAGGAGACCAGATATGTGGGCTTTCAAGAAAAGAGTGAGGAAAGGAGATGGACAGGGCCAGGGAACACAGTGGGGAAGGGGAAGACAGAGGGAGAGGGAAGTGAAGGGAAAGGAAGAAAGGAGGGTGGGCAAGGCAGGGAAAGAGAGGAGAGAAAACTATGTGGTCAGATAATAGTACCAGAGTCCTCAGGGCTCAACATATCTANGTAATGAATGTAATAACAAAAATAATAAAAAAGAGAAGCAGGCAAACTAGAGATGAGGTGAAAAACTTCTCACTTAGGGAGAGATACTGTAATAATTTAATCATAACCTTTATAAAGTGATCATTTATTACAGAATTCCTAATACAAAAACATGGAGCATCCAGCAATATCAGCTAGATCAGTGCTTCTCAACCTTCCTAATGCTTCAACCCTTTAATACAGTTCCTCATGTGGTGGTGACCCCCAACCATTAAATTATTTTCATTGCTAATTCACTAACATATTGTGCCACTGCTATGAATCATAATGCAAATATCTTACATGCAGAATATCTGTATGCAAACCCTGTGGGGGTCCTGACCCACTGATTGAGAACCACTGACCTAGAGTGGAGCACAGGTCACAGTATGACATGAGCCTGCACTGCAACCAGCAGCCAGGGCCAAATAAAGGAACTCTGATGTGACGAAAGAGAAATAATCTTCCCAACATTTTAAAGATTACAGCTTAACTGAACATAAGCAATAAATACAAATATTTAAAAATTAGTTTGCATATATTATTCTCGTACTTTACTGTAAAACCTTGGAAACTAGTACAGTGTTAAAATACAGGACTTTATTGTATTTTTAAACTAACTTCCCTTAATAACTGATATCCCAAAACACACCTTCTGATAACTTGTCAATTCCCTAATACATGAGGATTCTATTCTCACCACTGAAATGTTAACAAAATAAACCAATTCAAAAACAGTAACGTCCAAGAAATTAAAAAGAATTTGGGTTTGTCAATTTGTTCATCTGCTAAGAGTTGAAGATTAAATAAAGCCATGTGGATTATAGGGGGAAACATTATATTGATTGTAAAATTTGCACAGCACACTAGCTTGTAAGGCAGGGTGACTGCAGGCAGAGAAAGTCTGATCTGAAATGTGAATGCTCCAAACCCCCAGCTTTTAAAGTGCTGACCTGCTCCAACAAGTGGTAGATTTTACAGCCGACCTCACATGGTGCAGAGAAAACAGGGTGCACTAAAAACATTGCATAAAATTACCTTCCGCCTATGTACATAAGGTATATATAAAACATATGGATTTTTTGTTTAGATGTGGGTTCCATAACCAAGGTATCTCATTACATATGACTACATTTCAAAATGGGGTGGGGGGGTCTCAAGCCTTTTCAATAGGGGTAATTACATTGTACACTTAGGATACTCTACCAGTGAGATAATTTCAAACACAAGTAATAGAAAACCTAACTGAAACTGGTATAAAAACATGGGTCTCAAACACACTCCCCAGTATGAACTTATCTATACAGCCAACAGGAGGCCCATAAGATTGGTCCCATTAAGTCCCCCTCACTGAGGCAGAGAGGAGCTCACGGGGCAGTGTCTTTTACCAAGGTTATACAGGCAGTTAACAGCTGCTTGGGGAAAGGGGCTCACGAAACCTGGCACCTACCCAAGCTTCTGCAAGTGGATAATGGTGATGGGGAGAGTTTCCTTCAGTCATCTTCATGCTCCTGTAAGCAACCCCAAATAAACTCATTAATTCGCCAGTGCAAAACTGGNGGCAATCATGACTGGGTCTGTCACTGTTGCCCTATCAGGGTTGAGGGGACATTTGTTAATACCCCCCCAAAACGTTAATGTCAAAGCCCTGAAGAAGGGACTTAAGTTTAACTAGATTTCATAAAGTAGGGACCCCAACATGATAAGATCAGTATCTGTCCTGTTTGTTTTCTGTTGATGCTTTTCTTCTGCAAAAGTAACCTGGGGAAGAAAGGGCTTAACTGGCTTACAGTCTAACATCCAGTGAAGCCAAGGCAGGAGCCTTGAGGTGGGAACTAAAGCAGGGACCATGGAGGAGCACAACCTACAGCCTGCTTAGCTCCCTTTCATATAAAACCCAGGCTTACCTGCCTGGGGATGAACTTCTCAAGGTGAGCTGGGCCCTGCTGCATCAATTAGCAATTAAGACAATGCTTCAAAGAGGTGGCCACTAGCCAATCTGAAGAAGGTGATTTCTCAATTGAGATTCCCTCTTCCTGGCTATGTCTAGGTTTGCATAAAGTTCACAGAAACTAATTAATAACAGTGTTCTCATAAGAAAAGAAAACAGAGAAGTCACACACCCTCCTTGCCTCACATAACATGGAAGAAAACCAAGAAGTTAAGAACAAGAAACCAGCCATTTGACCTCTCATTGAAGGTCCTCATCAGAAACCCAGAGTGCTGCCACCATGATCTGTTGAGCTTTCAGATCTACGAGTCAATACATCTCTGTCCTTCAAGACACCTAGACTGTTGTGATTTAAGGTAGATGAAGTCCAACTGTTATGATCTAGGATATAGATAGACAGACAGACAGATAGATGATCGGAATGTCTGGAATATACATTTTGCTGTAAATCAACTTTTTTCCTCAGACTTTTTTTTTTAAACTTTAAGAACAAATTCCAATGCCACAGCACATTCTCTCACACTTTGGTAGGTAACTAAATTGCTTTAGTCAACCATGAAGCTGATGAGAGATCAATCTCATTCAAATCAAATGGTTCTTATACAGCCATGTTGACAGAGTTAAATGAAGACTGGGCAAGAATCCATAAAATACAGTAAACATACCACTTTTTTAAAATTCATGAAGAAATACAGCTAGAGATTTACACATCTCCAGAGCATTTTGGAAAAGTGAGTGATCTGAAGCTAGACTGGCTGGGGACTAGGAAGGCTACCCACTGAAGGACAGTATTCCTTGATGTGCCTTGACTGCAATAAATCAGGGTGATATCTAGTAATTCAAACTTGTGACACAGATCAAAGTACACGGTGTTTTGTCTATACTGGGTTGGATTAGAATTACATCATTTGAAAGCAGGCAGTTGGATAAAAGCTTTTGTTAAAGAAGTCCTTTGGTATTTTTAAACAAGTACATGTTCTTTTTCAAATCGTCTGTAAACCAATGTTCTGTAACATAAGAAGAGAAATAAAAAGCATACAGCTCTCAAACTATCAGACAATATGCCCATGTAACCACCACCCACATAAAGAAATAGNTGAACCCATTCTCACCTGCTCAAATCATACTGATTTAATATCAAAGCTTAGTTTCCCATTTCTGAACTTTATACAAATGGAATCCTATAGTGTTTATTTTTTGTTTATTTCAGTTTCTTTCATACAACATTCTGCTGTCCATATTGCTCCTTTAACATTGCTTTGTTCTTCTTCATGCTTCTATATTATTACATAGCACNGTCTACTCTTTTTGAGCATTTGGGATATTTCCAATTGAGGCTACATAAGACATACTTCCTTAAATGTGTGTCTTTTGTTTGAGGTAATTCAGACAGCATACTTGACTACAGCATCAGAATGCAATGTCTCAGTGTTCCCANGGTGCTGCATCAGCTTTTCCAGCNCCTGAAGGATTTCTGGCTTCANGTCCTCAGCAGAACAAAGCATCATTTGCCTTTTGATTCTACTCACTCTCAGTACTGTGGTTTTAATTCAAAGTCCTTGATACAGTTAGGTTGAACACATTTCTATCTATTGGATACAACCTTTCAGAAAGCACACATTCAGTCTCATGCTGTTTTCAGACTTAAATTGAGTCATGTGTTATGTATTACAACCTTCCCNTTACGTAAGAGACAACTATGACACGTCATGATGTGACTTGAAGTTTCATGATAATAGAGTCTTATGATAAACATTTGGCATAACTTTAGTAGNACTTCTGTGTGCCATTTATGAAAAGTTTCCTACTTTAAGATTATAAAGGATTCCTGAATGGCAGAGATTTTATTGATTTTACTGCCTCTTAAAACTTGTTTGTATGTTTAGATGAGACAGTGGTCAGTTGTTACTTTTTCTCATCCATAGGAAACAGACCTGACACCTGATGATAAAGTAAACAACCCTGGACATGACAATAAAAGTTAAGAATGGTNACTTCAATCAGAGCCACCCTGTAAGTTCCTCCTAGTGCCCTTGAAGTTATCTTTCTTCTGATACATTGACTTCACAGGGTTTGTTCATGCCCTGTAGATAATATTAATTATTCTTAATTATATTTTGCTTCAGCTACTCATGGGCTGTGNGGACAGTGCCCCTGAATGTTTCGTGGAGGACAGAGGAATTCCCCCTAGTCAGTCTGACACAGAGCTGAGTTCCCAAACCCTCTGCTCTCCTAACTAGAATCAGATCTTCCTATGTGAAACTCAAGAGCTCATCCTAGTTCTGAGACAATTCGACAGGATGGCTCTTGTCTGTGGTATCTCCCAGCTCTTTATGTATCCCTAGGCTCTACTTTTCTATATGTGACCAGCAACTGTCCATGTTCTGCTAAGGGAGGACAGAAAGACTGCAGTGGGCATCTCATGGTTCTCTACAACCACACATTGAGCCTAACTCCACNTCCTTTTGAACTCTGCTCTTACAGCCACTGATTCTCAANCACTCTTGTCACTCACTGCCTGTGTTCTTGCTATGTGATTACCGGGATGAAGGAACTGTGGAAAAGACTGAAAACTGGGAGGAGCCTAGAAAGACAGCTCATTGNTGAAGAGCACCTACGGCTTTGGCAGAGGACGGGTGTTCAGTTCTTAGAACCAATATCAGGTGGTTTATAACTGCCTATAACTCCAGTTCC
This sequence comes from Neotoma lepida, assembly GCA_001675575.1. Classification (NCBI taxonomy): domain Eukaryota; kingdom Metazoa; phylum Chordata; class Mammalia; order Rodentia; family Cricetidae; genus Neotoma; species Neotoma lepida. Next base: position 8,043 of record LZPO01019323.1, read on the forward strand.
AGATCCTAGGTCACATACCCTCTTCTGGGTATGGGACACGGGGACAGACAGACAGATGGGAAGACAACACACATACATATTCTCTCTTTCTCTCTAATAAAATAAATCTTTTTTGTTTTGGAGGGTTTGCAGATATTTTGATCTTTGTTTGTTGGAAGTCATAAATACCTTCGCAGTACCTGAGCTCCATGGTTAATGCAATTATTTGGCTTCTGGGTCTGTGTTAGAACTGACGGACTCCATTCACCACTGAGCATTATTAACTGACACTGAGATTTGGAGGCTTCATGTTACAAACTCGGCGGCTTTATACACAGCTTTATCCAAAGCAACTGTCCCAACAGACAGACCGATCTAACTCAGAATTCAGGCAGCATGAGTGTCTATAGTGAGGGAAGAAGATGCAATATGCCTCCAAATGACCTTCTCATACCAAAGAAATAATCCTCCAAAAGTGTCTTAAACACAGAATCACTAGTGTGTGTGTGTGTGTGTGTGTGTGTGTGTGTGTGTGTGTGTGTCCATCTGTCCACATGCCCCATGTGGCGATTAGATGAGAATTTGAAGGAGCTGTATTTTTCCTTCTTTCAAGAGGATCCTGGGGACAGAACTCAGGTCATAAGACCTGGTGGCAAGTGCCTTTACCCACAGAGGCAGCTCACTGTCCCCAGCAGTCATGAACCATAGCCAATTAATACTGAGAGCAAGAGAAACAGTCTACCACAGAAAGAGCACACCACCTGGCTAGCCAAGAGCAGATGGCTAGCCTGAAGACATACAAGTAACATTATATAGTCTGAGCAGGCTATATTAGTATATGTATAGTCATATACAAGTGTACATGCAACAATTAATGAAAAAGGAGGCTATGAATTTGAAGGAGACTAAGAAGCATACATGGGAAGGTATGGGGGAGGAAAATTACATTATAGTCTCAAAAGGCAAAAAATAAAAGAAGTCATAAAATAAATCTTTTAAAAATTAAATTAAATAAAAAATGGGAGAGGATATCCCCACAGACTCTGACCTTTAAGTATTTCCCTTCCAGAGATGAGAACTTGGGAATGTTCCCAGGTTGGTCAATAATAACCAACTGTCACGTGTGGGCTATGGTAACCACTGTCATGTGTGGGTGATGGTAGCCACTGTCATTTGCTGAGCTGAGGCACACAGTGAGGTACACCACAGTGAGACATACCACAGTGAGGCACACAGTGAGGCACACCACAGTGAGGCACACCCAGGTGAGGGGCACAGTGAGGCACACAGTGAGGCACACCACAGTGAGGGCCACAGTGAGGCACATCACAGTGAGGCACATAGTGAGATGTGGAGTGAGGCACACAGTGAGACTCACAGTGAGGCACACAATGAGGCACACAGTGAGATGTGGAGTGAGGCACACAGTGGGACTCACAGTGAGGCACACAATGAGGCACACAATGAGATGTGGAGTGAGGCACACAGTGGGACTCACANTGAGATGTGGAGTGAGGCACACAGTGGGACTCACAGTGAGGCACACAATGAGGCACACAATGAGATGTGGAGTGAGGCACACAGTGGGACTCACAGTGAGGCACAGAACGAGGCAGATCCTGACAGCTATACAGACCTGGAGACTACTGGAAAGAGGCTGACTGTCAGGACAGCAAGCTCACTGAGGGGCAGGCTGGCTTGGGTTCACATGGCCTTTAGGGGTAAGTGTGGATACTGTGTGGAATGCTGGTTTAAATCACTATAAACTGCACTGTCACCAGTTTATTCCCACCATATTAAATACATGATTTATAAGCGCCAACAGGTCATAAACATCAATTTCCTTCCATAAGGAAACCAGGGAGAAAATTCCAGGGTCAATTTCCAATCCAATAAGCATTTGCTTATGGATTCTACCTAGGGAGGTCCGGAGCTCCAGGTCTCATTTACATTAANGTAACTATCATCTGAACTCACGGACGGAACAGGGACGCCTGTGTACTGTGTTTATCCTTCTCAATGCTCTTTGTCCTTGCTCTGTTTTGTTTGTCTGTTAGTTTAGAATCATGTCAAATACTTCTGGGTCATGCCAAGGATTGTGTTTAATAATGANTTAGGTTTATTTTTTTGTCTTTTGGAGATGCACATTACTGCTTTTTTTCTTTTTAAAAAGTGTTATAAACAGCATGATCATGTGCCTTTATCCTCAGATCTCAACATCAACTCTGTGTGGTCACCTCGATGGGCAGCTTTGCAGCGTTTGTTTTTCTAATGCTTAAGTGGTTTTATGTTTTGCTTTTGAATACTTTGTCTTCTACTTTAAAATTTAATCTACATCTCTCTCCACTCTGTACCCAGTAACACAGATGTAACTTAAACAGAAAAAGAAAACAACTCATGGTGGTGACGCCACAGAGAAAATACAATTCTTAGAGATTTCTCATCCTTGCTGATAATATAGCAAGGCAGGACATCTTCAGAAACCACTTGGAATGGTCTGTGATAAGTAACTCTGATTATAAACTGGAGTTTGTAAAATTATAAATAAATGTTTATTCAAAATAGCTATAACGGGGAAACTGAAATATCTATCAAATGATCAATGGGGAAATAATCTGGTAAGATGAAATATCACTGAGCTGGCAGCTCGATAACCCTACAGACGAAAGTTCCTGCTTTACCCTCACACTCTGAACCCAGAGGGAGTGTCATGGACTAAACCCAGAAGCCTGGCCTAGAGGACAACTCAAGACAGGGAAAGAATCTTTGAGTCAGAACTGCATAGTGCTCNGAGCGGTGGAAGTCTGGGCTGAGCCACCATCAGAAGAGTGGACCCCAAAGATACAGGCTCTGCCCGTGCATCTCTACCAGAAAAGGACCTCCCAGTGGTGTGGCTGCTTCTGCTTCCTCCCAGGAAGGAGGACCCTGAACATCACTTCAGGCATTCAAGGACAGTTCACCAAATTCAGTATGTCATATTAATCATCTCAAGGACATAAATCACATGACCATCTCAACAGATGCACAAAGGGCCTCTAATAAAGCCTTCCTTTTTACACAGACCAATCAGCATAGTGAAATGAATCACCCCTGCCCCCCACTTCCCTCCTGTTTCCTTTATGGGACTTTCACCTAAAAGGTTTTTGCTTGTCATATTCTACACTGGCATCTCCTTCTCAGAGGATTTGTGATCTGAGAAAGTGGGAGGTAAGAGGGGGCCTTGGAATAGACTCACTCCTGCTCGGCNGGTTAGGAAGGCGGCATCCATGTTGGTTCACACAGCAGGGGTCTTTTCTGGCATAAGGCTTCAATTGCTAAAGATTTCACCACTAATAGCTTGAAAAGAGTTTTGATGAAAGCTGTTTGAGCTCCAAGTGGTTTATGCATTTGAAAAAGAAGGGGGGAAAAACACCTTCAGAAGAGAGGAATGAGTGAAAGTCTTCAGTGGGATACAGAAAAAGAGAAGGCGAACGTTATTGGCCAAATACAAAAGTCAGAACATGGATGAGCAACAGGCTAATGATCTAATGGCTGTGGTGCTGGTACCCAAGGATGATGGGAAACTCAGTCAAAACACTTCTGCCTCAGGGATGGGAAGACAGGGATAGCAAAGCTCAGATGCTTCTGCAATGGTGGCTCTACTGCCCTTCCGCCCAGGAGTAAGCAGCACTGTGTCACGCTGGAAGACATGTGGACTCTCCTCTCACTGAGGCAGCTGAATAAGCTGTCAAAGTTTGGTCCCATGACCACTTGATTAATAAAGCTAAAGCAATAGCATTGCCCATCTGAGACAGATAGAGAGTAAGAGCTGAAGTAGGTACAAGAATTAGCTAGAATGTTTTACCAAAAGCAACAAAAATATGGAAAGATTTGGATTTGGGAGGTTATCTGATCAAGGGAGCAATGTA
>LZPO01019330.1:0-11852 GCA_001675575.1 Neotoma lepida
CCCTGGCATCCTCCTCTCCTCCTTCTCTCACTCCTCCCATTCTTCTCGTTCTTCCCAGATTTCTCCTCCTATTTATCCTCTCTGCCTGCCAGCCCCACCTGTCCTTTCTCCTGCCTTGCTATTGGCCGTTCAGCTCTTTATTAGACCATCAGGTGTTTTAGACAGACACAGTAACACAGCTTTACAGAGTTAAACAAATGCAACATAAAAGAATGCAACACATCTTTGCATCATTAAACAAATGTTCCACAGCATAAATGAATGTAACACATCTTAAGCTACAACATGGTTAAACTTATTTAAACGTTTAAAAGCTGAAATTTCCCCAGTGTTGTGATAAATACCTGTTGTTCCAGCACTGGAGAAGTAGAGGTTGGAGGGTCAAGAGTCAGGTTTATCCTCTGCTACATAGTGAGATTGAGGCTAGCCTAGGCTACTTGAGACCCTTAGGATGGTGGGGAACCACATGAAAATAATATTGCTACTCCATTTTTTTTCCAGAAGGAAAAACTAAATAAATCAACTTCTTAGTTATGCAAAGATAGCCTATTTGGAAATGGCATTATCTATGAACAGAACTTCTGAATAAAACCCAAGCTTGGTCTCCTGTGAGGAAGCTCCACATATCCATCTGTGGGTATCAAAGCCTCCTCAGTGCACTGAACAACAGACAAATAACCAGACAATTCCCTTAGCCCTTTACAAGACTGACATTGTGACGATTAGGATTTATATTCTTTCCTAACAGGCAAGGGAGTTTTCTTCCGAACGCTTGCCTTTCACTTAGGGAATCAGATAACGACTGTCCCTCAAAATGTTGCTGCTCCTTGGAATGATATGGGCAGGGAAAAAAGCACATACAGAGATGCAGAGATGCTCAAAGAAGAATCGCCAACTGTGGTGATACACGCTTATAAACCAGATCAGAAGTTCAAGTACATCCTTGGCTACATAGCAGTTAGGGCCAAGCCTGGGCTACCATTGTTCCAACCATCTCCCCCCAGAAGAATCAAATTTCAACAGAAGAGGAAACAGAAAGTGGAAGTGGAAGCTGTTCTCAAATTCATTCCAGAAAACTGAGGAATGGAATATGATAATAGAGCCAAGCAAAAAGCTCATCCAACTGTGTGAGAAAACAGTGAGGAAACCGGATGGCTCCAGATCCATCATGTTTAGTGGAGCCCCAAGTTTCCTCTGAGATGGTTCATGCTTTATAATGAGATTTACCATGAGCTAGCTAGCAGGAGTCTTGCTTAGTTTTTTNTTTGTTTGTTTGTTTGTTTGTTTTTTCTTATTGGGAAAATAAAAATTCCCAGGAAGAATTAATATAGATNCTCTTTTAAATCCTCAAGATTATAAAATTGAGCTTTTATTAAAAGGGGAAAAACTGACTCCAGAACAGAGAAGCATTATTGAGGTGGTGAGCTCTATCTACTCTCTGACCAGGTGATAAAAAGACAAAATCAACTTTAAATAAAACTAAAGCGGTTGTACGTGGCAGAGCACAAATTCCAATCCCTCACAGGGCAGCAGCCATGTGTGCTGGAAGATTCTTCTTGGGTGGGAGTTTTTCGGGGGGCCCATGATTGTTAAACTCATGAACTTGTACAAGTTTATATTTGGCCAGCTCCGGGCCCCACACCTGTTCCGTTCAGGCATTAGTCTTAAGCACATGTAAAGCAAATGAATACATCTGTGCGGCAGTGGGTAAAAATAAACGAAACTATTCTTGTAACACTATCAAAGGGCTCTGATCAAGTAGAAGATCTTATTCCATGGCATAAAGTGGTCAAATTGGATGTTTCCTCATGGTCGCTGACGGGTGTGTCTCACTCGCTGTTTATAAAATAGCTGACCTCCATTCCAGGAGGATGTGTGGTAACCAAAGTCAATGTCATTTACTCAGGGTCTCTAGCAGCGGTTTCAATGCCTCTGACGCACACCTTCTGCATGTGTTCCTGTCACACAGAGACCAATGCTTGCTACTTAGCTGAAGAGGCCCATTTAAAGCAAGGGGTGCTGGACGGGGTGGATTACAGGGTAATTACCTAATCCCCAAGTCCAAAACATGAACTGCTCCCAAATCTCAAACTTTTTAGCCACCGACATGATTCCTCAAGTGAGTTTCATGAACAGCTTTCAAAAATGAATATAATCCCCTCAGGCCGTGCATGCAAGGCGTGTAGGAGTCACCAATGAGCCTTGAGTTCAGGTCATCCCCCACAAAGTGTTGCATCTACTCTGCCTCTGCCAGTCACTTCTATTCCCAAGAGTAGAATTCTGTGTCTTTTCAAAGCCATAATTCCTCATGTTGTGTTTACTTGTTATTAAAATTATATAACCACATAGGAATATGAAGAGTAAATTATTACAGTACTACAAAATGGTATTTTACTGAAATATTTTGGGAAGACTCACCAGTGTTAAAATATGGTAAAAGATCATGAAAACTATTTCACTCCCAAGTTTGAAAATGAACAAGGAGGTCTCCCAGATGTGGGTTAGGTTAAAAACTATGGTTTTAGATGATTGCCAGTGAACTTACAGTAAAGACGGGTATGTACAGTTCTATTTATTAATATTAAAATTAAAGTATAATATTTTCAATGTGTTGAAATTTGGTTTTGCAGCATGTTAAAGATTTAGCTCCTGGACTGGGATTATTGGGAGTAGTGTGAGTTTTAAGAGGTAAGGCCTGGTGGGAAATGTTTTGGTTATTGACAAATGCCCTTAATTTGGGTTCTGGAACTCCAGTCCTTTCCTCCTCTCTTGCCTGACCAATATATGGTGAACATTTTGCTAAACTACATTCTCAGTGCCCTGAGGTACTCCCCCACCACAGGCCAAAAAGCAACCAGGCCAATTGGCCTTGGACAGAAACTTCCCAAACCATGAGCAATTATAACCGTTCCTCTTTATAAATTGATTGTCTCCAGTATTTTGTGACTGCTACACAAACTAACACATATTGTAACTATGTCTTTTTATTTCTTAACCGTAGGCAGATTTTTCTGTCCCACCTGCCAGCTCCAAAATAGCCACACGGAGACTTATTATGAATTATGAAATCTCAGCCAAGTCATTCCATGTCTGGTTGGCTTCTCCACTCTTCTTCCCAGCATCCTCTCTGCCCTGAAAATCCTGCCTAGCTATTGGCCATTCAGCTTTTTAGTAAACCAATCTGACTGACAAATCTTCACAGTGTACAAAAAGATTATTCCACAACACTTAACTAATATTATTTTAAATTTTAAATTCTAATTGTGCTGAGACATATTTTACTGTCCAGTAAGATATAGACAAGGTATGGCAGTGTCTCACATCACCTCTATTCAAGGAGTTCATGAGTGTAGACTTTTTGATAAAGAATGTATGTGTCTATCAGCAATCTCTTTAAAGAACCAAGTCTCCTTCTTCATTTGCACAGTAGAAGCCAAGAACACAGGTAGCATCATTCCTTTGAAATCCCCATGCTCTTTACAAGGACAAATTAATCAACAAGCAGTCCTGCTCAGATCATCCTGAGGTGGATAGAAGAATTTATTGGCTACTCTGAGGATGTCATGTGTGTGCTGACAGCTAGCAGGTGTCTCTGTGCCATCTCTGGGGAGAATTATACTGCTGCTCATCTCCCTGGTACATTGCTTCCTGGTCTCTAGTCTCAGCAATTTCCAGCATTATAAATTGTGAGAACTCTGAGAACATGAAAGCCACCTTTGTTTGTGGTCCAAGACATAAAAGCTCAGACCCTGAGGCTACTCACTCATCAGGGGACCAGGGGCACTTCAACAGTCCTATGCCTGCTTCTGTAAATAATGGTGATGGACTCATCATGCCAGTAATAGCACTAATGGAGAATCATGTTCATCAAAGCATAGGTGACCATTGTAGGCACAGAGGATGAGAAGCGTGGGCTATGGACTTCCTGTCATCCCTCTTGCTGTCTTTTCAGAATTCCTGAGTCTGGCTATTTGTAATTTGGAGTCCTGTGTAAGTTCATGGGACCTGATTTGTACATTTACTGTTGAGAGCAGATGTGGAAGTCTTTTCTCAAACCTTCTTGTCTCAGTGTAGTTCTCCTGCCACCTGTCCATTTTCCAATACAGACTTAATAGAAATGTAAGAGCAGTAACAGAGGCTTTAGGTGACAATCTAATATGCTCTGAACTACAGCACCCCCGTGAGTGATGGTTTCCTACGGTTTGAGTGATGTCACTGTGTCTCTTCACTTATGGCCAGCAGTGTGACTAATAATGAGTGGGAAGGGTAAAATACATTAAACTTCCAATAGGGATAGCTCAGATGAGTGATGAGAGACCTTTCATAAAAGATGACTGTCGTTGGGAGCTGGAGAGATGGCTCAGTGGTTTAAATGCATTCTGGTTCTGGGGGATCTGGTGCCCTCTTCTTGCTTCCATAGGCTCCTACATACGCTGTGCACATAAATTCACACATATATATTAAGTGAAAAAAATACATAATCTCTAAAAATATTATTGTTGGTGAGTATTGACTGGTATATTGTAGTTGTGATGATTAAGTGAGAAAACAATCCCAAAGGAGTAATGCATGATATAATCCCATCATTTTGAAAAAACAAATTGCATGTAAATAAAAGTCACAGGGAGACTATGTAATGACAACCTTTGGATGTATGATTATAGAAATTTAAATTTTCCTTCTTTATGCCTAACTATATTTTCTAATTTTCTATAGTAGATATGTTACTTTTCTCATTTTGAGTTTTAAGAAATATTTATTTTGTATTCCTAACCACTTGTATTGTGCATGTGGGTGCAGATGTGTTGCCATGGAGGCTAGAAACATCTGAAACCCTGGAACTGGAGTTACAGGCATTTGTGAGCTACTTGACATGGTGCGGGGAATCAAACCTGGGTCTTCTAGAACAGTGGTACTTGCTCTTAATGGCTGAGACAGCTCTCCAGAAAGAAAGAAAGAAAAAATCTAGATGAGTTAAGACCTGTGGCAAAGCTACTTATAAAACATTGACAACAATATTTTGATAAAAAATAAATGTCAACTCTGAAAAAAATAAGGAAGAAACTGTTTTTGAAAATCAGAAAGATTTGGGGGCTGGAAAGATGGCTATTGGTTAAGAGCACTGGCTGCTCTTCCAGAGGACACAGGTTCAATTCCCAGCACAAACATGGCAGTTCACAACTGTCTGTAACTTCAAGATCTAACACCCTCTCACAGACGTACATACAGGCAAAACACCAATGCACATAAAATAAAAATAAATAAATTATATAAAAAAGAAAATCAGAAAGATTTTATTTTATTCCACTTTTAAAAGGAAAGAGTCACCAAACAGCACATTTGTTAAGCAAACCACATGTCACTCGCAAGCCTAGTCTCAGCCTTAAACTACTTCTAAACAGAATCCAGGTCATATGTAAACAATCACAATAATTTGAAATCTATAAATTACAATCACATATAACACAGAGTAACTTATTTCCCTTTTATGACTTGCTAAGATATCACTTTAAGGCAAAGATACAGAGTGGATATATTTATCTTTGTAATAAAAGCTATCAGTTACTGAGGGCATTCTATGTGCCTATGTGTGAAATACTTATAGTGATATTAATGGCTAATATTTAACCTTCCTGCTTTTAGGATCTGAGTGCTTTTATGCTGATGTTATAGTTGCTGAAAACTGAAAACTCAGAAGTTGAATTTCTCAACAATTAAGGGGTAGAACAACTTGCACAACTAAACAAACAAACAAAAAGACCACTTACTGGCTATTTATTAAAACTGCTTTGTGTTAGTCATGTGAGCTGATATGTGAACAAGACACCGTCCCCCTAAGAAGCAGACATCCAGTTAGATGCAGGAAGCAAATTATAAAAGTGATAACCATTACAAAAGAGTGTGAAGTAGGTCTTCATTATCTTCCCTGCATGCAAGATATTTAAACATGAGCTGAAGCAGGATTAGGAGTTAACTAGGCAGAGTGGGTGTGGGAAAGAATCCCAAGCGGAGGGCACAGTGTGTGCGAAGGCACTGAGACTAGTTTAGCTATGACAATGTGCACAATCAACCATCTCCAGCTTCAGATTGAAACAGTCAGCATTTACTTTTCTGTGGAGGCCTATGGGCTAGCTGCAACTGTCTGGGCATGACTGGAGTCAAAGTCTCTTTTTTATATTATGTGTCTTCTTTTGATCAAGAGCTTTCCGAAACAGTCCTTTTTCATGGAACGTGACGTGAAGGTAAGAGCTCAAATGAAACCATAAGAATGCACTAAAGTGCAGCTAGCAGAGCCCAGGGGTGGTAGCGCACACCTTTAATCCCAGCACTTGGGAGGCAGAGGCAGGTGGATCTCTGTGAGTTCGAGGCCAGCCTGGTCTACAGACTGAGTTCCACGACAGCCAGAGCTACACAGAGAAACCCTGTCTCAAAAATCAAAACAACAACAACAAAAAGTGCAGATATCATATTTAGAAATACTTCATTGGCTACAGTCAGTCCAAAAATCCATGAGAGGGAAAAATATTTTACCCACAGCAAATACTGGCATCACTTCAGGAACATATGACATAGGGTGTGGATGAAAAATTTAATGTGGCTATGAGCTGAAAATTGATGGACAGTGATTCAATCCATCTCACCTGGATTAATTAAGGAATCTGTTGCCGGTGTGCTGAAGTGGACCACGAAACAATGTTCTCAATTCTTCTTAGAGTTGGCTGTCCGTAGACATTTCTTAGAGCAGAAATGACATATGTTAGCCTTAAGCTTGCTACAAAAGAGAATGATTTAACCAACCTGCACCTGAACTCTATTCCCAAAGAGTTGAACACTGAAAAATGCAGGCTGAATAACCTTTGTTTGAAGTGTTGGGACCAGAAGTGTTATGGATTTCATAGTGTGAGGTGAGGGGTTAGATATATGCATAGTTCTTAGAGAGGGAACCATCACTGGGTCCTTCGTGTAGACGCCCGTCTAAAGAGCATCATGATAACTTTTATTACTTAATGCTTGATACTAAATGGTATCTTCATGGACAAAGCCCCAAGTTCGAGTTTAAATCTTATCTCTCAAAGTGTTTAATCCCACCCTCCTTAGTCAGATAAACCCTCAGAGTCCTCAAATTTGTCCACACAAGAATCAATCTGAGTTCACCTTATCCTGTTCTCAGATTCTAGGAAGACCCGGGAAATGGAAAGAAAGAGGTAGATAGGATTTCATTCCAACTTTATTTTCTTCCCCTCTCTTACATGTATCACAGGATTTCTTCTGTTGCTTGCTTTCTGCCATCATTAGGAAGCAGGTTCTGGGACATGGGGCCTTTATTTACCTCATCTACCTAAAAGCGTATGCTTGGCACAGCTCAGAGTGTCTGAGGTGGAGATGGTTTGCAATAAATGTTTGTCAAATAAATAATTTGATCCAGGTTTACACAACATAGACATCATCTGCACTGAACTGATTTTACCAAGTCATTAACTTTTGGTTTTCCTTTCTCCTGTGTGTTTTGTTTTTTTTTGCGATGAGGTCTCACTCTATAGCCAGGTCCCCTAAACTCACAGTGACCCACCCGCTTCAGCCTGTCAAATTCTTGGATAACAAGAATAAACCACACACACAGTTGAATCTCCTTCTTAAATATATTTTTACACTCCTAAAAGAGCTTCTGATTGCTCAGCACAAATAGTGCCTGTTGAGAACTAAATAACAGCCTTATGTACGTTGGGGAAGTCCCATCAGCTCAAATGAACATAAACGGCAAAATCCAATTACCAGAACCAAATAACTGCTACATTCAAACCAAGTGCAGAGGAATCTAACTGCCTGTCCAGATTCAGCCCTAATAAACGGTTTCTTCCCTTGTCACAGCTGAACTCAACCAACCTCTCAAAACAGAACATGATATGTAAACCAGCACACTTACTGTGCCTATAGTTCAATCCCTTTATTAGAATTTCCAATACGGATCCCTTCTTGGCCTTTTCACTAAGATCAAGTGTAGAATTTCTAATATGGGTCACAATAGAACTGCTAGTGACTGTAGAAATAGGTAAAATTAGGTTTCATCTCTGTGTCTTAGGCTTTTATGCTTTCTTTTGTTTAAACACAGACTTTGTTAGATACTCAACTTAAAGGAAAAGATGTACCAGAGAGAGACAATGTATTTGAAGAAACTCTAGCCGGCCTAGGCCTGGCAAATATGGCTCTGCCAGGCCTTGCCCTTCTCCCTGATTCCCTCTGCCTTACTACAAACCCTTAGATTACATTCCTAAAGTTAGCCACCAAGGTCTATTTCCTTATTTGGCCATTTCCTCCTCCTGAGGCTAACTACCAAGGTCCAGCTATCAAAAGCCCTCTTTTGGCTGCCCTAATTAACATGCCCAATTAAAATTAAACACCTCATCCTAACACGGGTTTCCCCTTTACCTTTATAAACTGCCATTTTCCTATGGGCCACATCTGTCTTCTCTCTATCCAGAGGCTGTCCTTTGTCCTCTGGGACAAATATCCCAGCCCCCCTCTCCCTTGTTCCCTTCCCCTTCTCCCTCATCCTCTAACTCCTGTCTTTGTCTCTTATTCCCTGTCCTCTGTCCCTCTGGGGCAAATAAGTCTCCTTTGTGCTGAGAACTTGGTCTTGGGGTGTCCTGAGCCAATATTCTTCCTTTCAGTATTTAAACAGGTTGATGAAGAAAGCAACTGCAGATGAAAAAAAAAATTTTTCTATTAACCAACAGGAGGAAGCAACACTTTTCTTCAAAGAAAGAGCAGGTAAAGGAAACAGCAGCCAGGGGAGAACAATTCTTTTTTCTGTCACCAATACAAGAAGAATTAGTGTTTTAGTGTCATGGTGTCACTCTAGAGTGAATATCGAAAGCATAATTACCTCCATACAGTCCCTCAAGCTATAGCTATGAGGTTTGTTACAAACATTGCCTGACCTTCTGTATTTAGCCATTAAAAACATTGCATAAAATCTTTAAAATGTCTTGCAAGTTCAGCATTTCTCCATCTCATTGTTTCAGGCTCTGGTGCTCGGTACACTGTCAACACCTTCTGAATGGCAACAAGGCTGAGCAGCAAGAATGCTTCAGAGAACAAGGCAGACAATGTGAGCCTTATAGAGTTTGTATTTCACTGAGGTATGCCAAAAGGCAGCTTAAAAATACTACCAGTAAAGTAGCAGTAAGGGGCCTACTGAATGAAAATAGAGGATGAGGAAATTGGGAATGGTGAACTAAATAGACAAATAATATCTCACAAGTTATACCTTTGCACAGGGAAATAGATCATGGACTTGACCTTGGCTATAATTAGACATACCTCTTGCATTTTACAAGAGTTCTTATCATTGACCTATATTTGCATTTCTCTGACGGTCTTTATCAGTGCTGTTCTGGGAAATGGTATAGAACACTAAAGATTCTGCCTCACGTGCTGTTTGTGTTACAAGGTATAATTTCTTCCTGCTCAACAGAGGAGTGGGAGTGCAGAGGATTCTGTCTGGCCCTCACAGACTACTTTGAATTAAATCCAAGCTAACATATCTAATCAGATTACATTTCATTCGAGTATAAAAAAAATATTTTGAGGGAGCTGGTAAGATGGCTCCATGGTTAAAAGCATTTGTTGTTTTTCTAGAGGACATGATTTGGTCCCCAGCACCCCAGTTTGGTGGGTCACAACTGCATGTAACTGATAAGATAAAAAGGTACATTATTGACTCTACTTTTAAAAAGGAACTACTTGCTTTAAATATTTTACATTGGATTGGATTTTTGTATATTGTATACAATTTTGGACTCACCAAAATAGGAAAACTAATGAAATTTTTTGTCTGAATTTGTCAAATGTTAATGGACTGGACATTGTTAATTTATATAATGGATTTTTTTGTCTAAATCTGTCAAATGTTAATGGACTAGACATTGTTATTCTAATTCTTGACTGTATATATTGTATATACTTACTGTTTATAGTTTTTCTTTTATTAGTTATAACCTTCATTTATTATTTTATACAAAAAAGGGGAAATGTGGTTGATATATTGTTGACCCTAATAAAGCTTTCCTGGGGTCAGAGAACAGAACAGCCACTAGATTAGACACAGAGACCAGAAAATAGTGACACACACCTTTAATTCTAACATTCCAGAGGCAGAGATCTATCTGGATCTCTGTGAGTTCAAGGCCACACAAGGAACAGAGCCAGGCATGGTGGTACACACCTTTAATCCCAGCACTTGAGATCCCATGTCTTTGCTTTGGAAGGACACATGCCTTTAATCCCAGGAAGTGAAGGAAGGAAGTAGAAAGGTATATAAGGCATGAGAACCAGGAACTAGAGGCTTTTGAAGCTTTTAGTCGTTTAAGCTTTCAGGCTTTGAGCAGCAGTTCACCTGAGATCCTTTTGGGTGAGGACTCAGAAGCCTGCAGTTTCTCTATTGTTAAAGGCCATTGCTGAATCCATACAGGCTTGTCTGTTAACCATTTTAAAGGTAGAGCTATTGGTGTCTTTGAAAGATCAGCAGTTGCTGTGCCCTGTTCTTGTACAATCTGGATGGCCAGTGACTGCTCTTTATAATAATACCTCTTAATATTTCTCTCAGAAACATGTGTTAGTTTATGGTTTGTTTCTGAGGTTGGAGGAATATTAATATGGGTATTCCATTGTTGTAATAGATCACAACCCCATAAATTCACAGCTATATTAGCCACATATGGCCTTAATTTCCTCTCTGTCCTTCTGGTCCCGTACATTTGAGCCATCTTGTGCTCTGTTTCACTTGAGATAATGTTCCAATCCCTAATAACTGAACATTTGCCTCCTGAAGAGGCCAATTTGTATGACAAAATTCTGGTGCAATTATCATGATGTCAGCACCAGTGTCCACAAGACCTTCCAAGAGAACGTCATTTATTCATATTTTTAATTTCAGTCTTTGTTCATTTATAGAATTTTGCCAAAAAATTCACTTTGTAGTTTCTCCTGAATTTCCTGTTCTTTCTGCTATAACTGTTCTATCACCCCAAGCAATATGGTTTTTACAATAAGCATTTGGTTATTTAATTGTTCTGAGAAGGAGTTTCTTCTACGATGGCAGGAAAAGTCTGAACTGAATTTGCTGTGGGGGCCTGCGAGCGTTCCCTCAGGGACTTTCCCAAAGGCAGAGAATTACCTTGTCTATCCCTTGTTGATCTGTGTTCATTGGTCCAGTGTTTCCCTTTACCACACCTTCGGCATAATCCAGAAGGGAGGGGCATTCTGTTGCCAGTGTTCCTTGAAGAAACATTATTTCTAGAAATGCCCTGTTTACACTCCCTTTTCAGATGTCCTGGTTTACCACAGTTAAAATATCTGACATTATTATTTTTACTCAAAGATCTTGATATAACCTCTCCTATCCACATATCATCATGGTCATGAGACTCAATATTAATTGTGTCCTTGATCCAATCCTCCAAGGGTGCTGATTGTGCCTTTAACGGCCTGATTTTTCTTTTGCATGTTGCATTTGTGTTCTCAAAAGCCGAGGATTCAATTATTATCTGTCTAGCTTCGGAATTTGGTATCATTCTATTTACTGCTGAAGACAACCTTTGTAAGAAATCCATGAAGGATTCTCTGGGGCCCTGTATAACTTTTGTAAATGATTCAATTTTCTTTCCTGCTTCCTCAATTCTGTCCCAGGCATTCATGGATGCCATGCAGCATAGAATTAGGGTTTGGTTATCATATAAACATTGTCTGTGTATATCTGCGTATTCACCTTCTCCAAGAAGCTGATCCTGGGAAATTTCTATACCTCTAGTCCTATATTGCTGTTCTATAGTTTTAGCTTCCTCTTTAAACCA
>LZPO01019333.1:0-11827 GCA_001675575.1 Neotoma lepida
CCATCCTGCTATTTTATCTGTCTCCCTCCTTCTCTTTGGTCCCCTTCCCAATGGACCTCCCCTATCCCATTCCCCTGACCAGACTGCTTGTACCTTGATATTCCCTTCTCTAGTGCTCCCCAACCCCCGAGCCTGGTCCTGTTTTACCTTCCTGGTTTCTGTAGTTACTACAGGTTATGTACTCACATCTGTTTCCTGAACTCAGTACTTCCTCATCACCTCCTCCTTCATCAACTAATGTTCAGTTCCTCTTATTCTATGTTCTCCACATTAATGTACCCACATATACACTTGCTTACATATATACATATACACACACATGAACGCATGTGCACGCACGTGCAGACACACACACAGCTAAGTTCATTATATGATGGAGATTATGTAGGGATGTTTTTTCTGAGATTATGTGACCATATATTTTGAGTGCATCCACTTTTTGTTTTCAAATTTTACTTTAGAGTTGAAAGTATCCCATTTTATATAATATACCAAGTATTCTTTATGCATTCATTTGTTCATGGAAAACTAGTTTGATTCCATTTCCTTGCTATAAGGAATAAAGTACCAATAAGCATAGTTATTTTATAATTTCCCTCTTTTAAAATCATATTTTACTTACTTTAAATATGAATATCTTTTAGTTTCCAATAAAGGATGATTATTACTCCCTGACTTAGAGTCAAAATAAGGATAAGAAATGAGGTACTTAATGTGTCCTTCACAGAGATAGGTTTGGAAACACTTAGGAAGACCCTATCTCTAAATAAATAAACAAATAAAGGAAGAATAGAATGAAAGAAAAGAATTAAAAATAATTATCAGAGAAACACAAAAAGTATATGACTCCTTGGAAAATTGAACGTTTGAAATTAAAATGTGCATGTAATTTTGAGCTGTCAGAACATTCAAAGTGTCTATCAATTGCCTGTGACTGGAAGCTTTACTTCACAGAATCAAAAGCTGGGCAATGGATGAGCTACAGAGTCAGTGCTTAGAAACTGGTTTAAGCATACTCAGCTACAGCCTGGATTACGCCATGCCTTTTGCACAACTCTTTCTCTTTGGAAACCAACCTTAGTGAAGTTTGTATTGTCCAAAGTTTAAAAAGCACACACTGACAGTTAAAAGACCACAAAACCCTTTGTGGGCTTACAAGTAATAGAAAATCTAAGACAATGAATGTTGACCATCTGGAACAGGAGTTTGCAAATCAGTGGAAAAATAACTGACAGATGAACAAAGTGACATCCAGATACAAAGTAGTAAAAAATTATTTAAAGAAATAACACTGTACCTGTGCAAATTTGAGTATATGATTTAATATGATCATGTGAGAAAGTGAAGTTTAAATAGACATTCCCTGCTTTAAATGTGACTATAAGTAAGGAGAGAGTACACATCTACAGTCCTCTCTGATGTTTTTTGTGTATGTATGCAAGTGCCACACAATATCCCCTCCTTGTAAATAAATGTATTTTTTATCCCATTTGCAATATCCCAAAATACACTATCTCTTTGTGAATGTTCTAGAAAGTTCTTTAGCATTGTGCTATTGGTGCTTCAAACCCTTGTCTTTCATAAAGGCTTCTTTCAGGCAGTATGTATGTGTGTTTGAAATTAGCAGTTCTCTGGTTGTAAAACTTTGACATTGACTGTAATTGAGGAGCTTAGAGTCGCTGTGTTCTTAAGTATTACCTGTCACCTGAAATATGACAGTGCTGTAACTGCAAGACCTTGGAGATGCTTGCGAGTTGGCACTGCCATCTGACTGCTTCAGAAACTGCCTGGCAATCTTCTTAATGTCTAGACCCTGAGATAATTAACCTGGCTCTGCAGAATCTTCCTTGCCCATTTACACACTTGTGTTATAAGTTGTTTGCTCATAGCTGCTCTTTCCTCAGACTTACCAAACCTTAGAAAATTGTCCCATTGTTTTCTGTGATAATGAGTACTCATGTGTCTAACTTCCTAGACACACTTTCATTGCTTTTCTGGAAATTAAAATATATTTATAATATTGTGCTTTCAATCTTGCACTTGATTCCTGTAAATGCATTTTATAACATAGAGAATGATTTACCCAGAATATATGCCCTTGGTTTGACAGTTGTATTATGTTCATTGTGTATCATGCAGACAAGCAATGCTAAAATTGGAGCCAAAGTTAAAGACCAAATTTAAACCATCAGGGCAACTCTAATGTTACAAGGGACATAGCCAAGAAATAAAACAGTCAGGTACTGCTTACTTTGAGATAAGAGTTATTGATTTGCAATTAGCACTGTGTAGATTTTGCAAAATTAGTTTGTAAATTCTGAGGAACTCTTTGTAAATAAGGCATAATAACCCAGGAGATCTTAGGTACAGTATCACACCCCTTCACATAAGGAGGTATAAAAACTCAGTTTACTAGTAGCAAGCTGTTGTATTTGCTAAATTTGCACACAGTTTCTTTGAATAGTTAATGGAATTTGTGGAGCATGTATCTGGTTTTATATATAAATATATGCTTATGTGTTTACACCACAGGAGACATTATAATCGTGTTTCCCTGCCTATTTTAAGATTTAAGGCTGACACCCCTGTAACAACAGGTTCTCCAGAGTTATCTGTTACATAGCATTATTTAGCCAAAGATTTGTTTGACAAAGGGACATTCAGAAACAAAGACACCAAAACACAGAGGAATGGCACTTTAATTAGTAAAGAACAGATAGTCATTCGAAGTGATGAGATGAAAAGGGGACTTTACCTCCACCTAATCAATTTGCTGTGGGGAAGGCTGAGCAGGAATGTGGTTTAGATACTTTCTGGTCAGGGTACCACTGCAAGACAAGGCTCAAGTCCTCCTTCAAGTGAGGTGGCTCAAGAAATCTCCTGATCATCAGGCATCAGAAGGACAGACCAGAGTGTCTCTTGCTTCCGTGCTGCACAATACAAATATGTTTCGTTTTTACCACATGTAGAAATGACACAGGTTTGTGGAAGTAGATGTGAAAAGTATTAAAATGTATACAGAACAAATGGCTCTAGATTTTTTCAAGGTTCTTTGTATTTTTTCATTCTTTATTTCTTCACTCATACTTCTTTGCACTAATTTCTCAAAAAAGTATAGCATATTTTCCTGTATGACTATTTATCAAATATGTGATATTATGACATTACAATATTTCATCAAATCAACATTATTATTTGAAATAGTTTAAACTGTGTATTAGAAGACTAAATAAATTGGCTTAAAATGTTAATTGCAATCTTAATAAAATGAATAAAATTATCTTTATCTTCAATATATTTTTATAATTTGTATTGAGTAAAAATTAATAACATCTTATGTATATTCTAGTGATAGCTACATAGTGAGACTCTATTGAGTTTTGAGTAAATTTACTGACCTTAATTTTAACCATGTTAAGGATAAAGGTCAGGCCTGCCTCATGGTTGGCAAGTGCTCTGCTCCTGAGCTGTAACCCCAGCACTGATTTTTTTTATCTATTATTAAGAATTTTACTATTCATTGTTTTTTTAGCCATGACTGTCTACAATGTACCGAGTGACCCCTGAATAAACTTTATTTCCAATTATAAAATGAGCGAATTAGCTACCTGAATTCTCTGCGTTCAGATACTGTTGCAAGTATGTCTGTGTTTAAGTTCCCCTCTCCCGATGTTCTCTTCCCTAGAGTTTCCCCTCCTCAGAAACTTCAAAACACACACACACACACTCTCTCTCTCTCTCTCTCACACACACACACACACACACACACACACACACACACACACTTGCATATGTCTGTGCATGTGTCTGTGTGTGTATGGTGGTTGTTTTTGTCATCCATTGTCCTAGCTCCACCATTTTCTAACTTTCTGGTTTTTTTTAATCATAATACTATTTTTAGGAATTTTTTTTTTACAAATACAATTGTGAAGTTGTAACTGTGTAATCATGTTATTTAGGAATCTCAATTCCTCTGTGAGCAAATGGAATGGAGTTTTAAATTCCAGTTTTTGTTTTGAACCCTAACACTTCCTCTGACTGCCTGTTAAATGCCACCACACACCTCTCCTGTCACTGCTGCCTCATTCTCTGTGTAGCTCAGCTTCTTATCATCATGTCCATAGCTATCTTCTTTCCTGAAGCACTTTCTTTGTTGTAATTCTGGATTCCACATTTTAACTGACTGCTCCTTGTCTCCAATCTACGTTAAATACTGGACTATAGAAAGTGCTTCCCTTGAAGCCCTTCCATCTCTCTTTATACCACTCTTATGCTTTAATTCAGTCCTGCGAATTTCAACAGCACCTAAGTTTTAACAACATCTGCATTTATATTCCAAGTCTAAATTTCTTTGCTGAGCACATTCCTGTATAGAGAGCTGTGTATTTGGCATCTCCACTTGCACATCTCAAATATATATCAGACAGAACATTTCCTAAGCAGCATATTAACAGCCTTAACACCACACTGCGTGGCAACAAAGTAGGTCTTCCTGTGGACTTTCCCACAGAAGAATATTATGTTCCTATTGGTTCTCAGGTAAAAACTGTGGAACATTCTAGATCTTCTTTCTCCTAATCTGTAAGCAAATTTTATTGGCATTCTTCTTCATGTGTATTCAGTATATGATTCCTTCTAATCACCACTATCATTGTCACTATGACCAATTCTCATTGCCTACAGAAATGATGACCTATTTTGTCTCCTGCGTCTGCATCTGCTATCCCATACGCTAATCTTTGCACTTCCATAGGTTATTCCATTCCAAACTGAAATCAAATCATTCATTATTTTGCTACTGTTCCACCTTGATCTTGTGCCTCTCTACCTATTCCCACATTGGTCTTTAGAGGTACCTTTAAACACACAGTCAACATGCACATCTTGTATTCAAACAGATACAATTACATTTATCCTTCAGTTTATTCAAATGAAGAATAACTCATTTGTTCTCCAGTTGAAATACATCATAGTATAGTAATTAGTCATGATGACAAACAGTTCCTTACAAACTGTACTTATCCTTTTGTCACTAGAATTATTGTCTCCAGTATATTCTCATGGCAAGGTTCTTCTCTGTATTTCTGGCCTCTCTTCAGACGGAAACCCCTTAGGAATGCCTTGTTTGAGCATTCTCTATCCATTTCTCTCTGGCCCATTACTATTTTTTCTCTTGCTTCATGTTGTACTTCTCTGTGTTCATTATTGATGATGAGAGACATGGGGAGGATTTGACAAAGCAATTGCTACACGAAGGGTGCTTGGAATCAAATGTTCATCTTTATTGCTTTGGGAAACTACTGTGCTCAAGTTTCTAATTTGTCCAGTAAGAATTATAATTTCATTGCATTTAACTCACAAATCACTGAGAGCTAACACAAAGCAACCAGAATAGTCCAAGGCATCAGTAAGCATCCAGTGAGTCTTAATGCAATAACATTTCTGATTGTCTTTTATGTGATTGTTTATATCTATCTTCTCTCATTAGGACATTGGTTATTGACTGCTTATCTATCGTATTCTAGATGCCCAGGAGCATTGTAGAAACAATGTAAGTGATCAAAAGATATTTGTTGAAGAGTTCAATGGATAATAAAAATAACACTATCATAAATTTTAAAAAGTTACTATGAGTTTATAACTTACTCTATAACTTCCACTACCATGAGCCCAACTGGATCACATATTTGCTTGTTTTTTTGTTATTTTTTTCTGTTCTGATTGTGTTTTTAACCTAGAGCACATTCATTCTACCTGACCCATGGGTATCAAAAGTGATACGAGCCCTGATAGAGTTCAGGTAGATGAGAAGTAGGTTGGAGTTGGTAAAGATGAAACTATATTCAGTAATTTTTCTAAGTCAGTAATTTGGAAACAGTATACATTCATTCATTTCTGACTGATGTAAGATGAATTTCTAGATGGTCTTGTTAAATAAAAACACAGAGTCAGAAATAGGGTGAAAATCTGACAGAGATCAGAGGAATTAGGAACAGCTACCAGCCTCACCTCACCAGTGCCACTGCTTCCAAAAAGTGAGTGCCTTCCTGTATCTCCACACCTATATCCCTTTCTGTTCTGTTTTCTCATTGGTTCTCTCAGCATACCTTCATCACTTCCTCCTCTTGATCAACTCTATCACTTCCTGTCTGTCTGTACAGACCTCCAGAACTCTGTGGTTGATGCTGGCATTAAAGACGTGTGCTTCCATGGTTGATTCTATTCCCTAGTGTGACTGTGAACTCACAGAAACCAGATGGATTAAGGGCATGTGCTAACATCGCATGACTTCTGTGTTTATTATTAGTGACTGACCTTCCTCTGATCTCCAGGCAAGCTTTATTTTATTGGGAGACATAGCATATTGGGGGACACAGATAAAATATCACTAGAGATTGAGATATGATAAAATGCACTGGTTTGAGTAGATATTGAAAATCTCTACTAGAAACAGCATGTCACTAAATTAGCTTTCAGTACTTTCCTCATAAAGCAAAACTTATTTATCCTTTTCTTGCTTTGCATATCTTCTCACCATTTTCTCTTTGTACTTACCACTACTAATAATAAAGGTTTACAATGACCTTAAATGGTAGGGGACATCAAACAATAAAAACATAATGCTGACTCTCAATCTGTGCTTTTGTTTGTTGCCTTTATTTACAAACTGTGATATCACAGGGGATACCCTCTGTAATCAGTGGTTTTAGTTTACCTCTTCCTTAAAAATATTTTCTTTGATCATAGCAAATATTTCCCAAAGATTCTGATGATAAATGCCACATTTTAAATCTGTTCTATCTTACAGCTTTTCTCACTCCTATAATCTCTTGTCTTCCAGCTTTTCTCACACATAACCCCTGTCTTTCAGCTTTTCTCAGTCATATAACCCTGTCTTCCAGTTTTTCTTGCTTATATAACCCCTGTTTATTCCTGGCAAAGTTCCCTGGAGACCTGTTCTGTCTTTGGCCTTATTGTTGACCCAGTGGTCTCAAATGTAAGACGAACTTCTAACCAGTCTTATTAATAAACACACAGAACAAGAAATAGGGGTGAAAATCTGACAGAGATCAGAGGAATTAGGAGCAAGCCACCACTAGCCTCACTTCACCAACGCTGCCTCTACTTCCAAGGAGTGAAGCAAAGAGAAGAGAGCGACTTTCGGTCTAACCTGGCTTTTTATGCCTATTCTTTCAGCTAACTCATTTCCTATCCTCACCAAGCTACAACACTTCCTGTCTTGTCTGCATGGACCCACTTCCTGTCTTGTCTGCATGGACCTTCAGAACTCTATAGCTGATGCTGGGATTAAAGGTGTATGCCACCACCTCCTACTGCTAGTTCCCCATGTGACCTTGGAGTCACAGAGAACCGAATGGATTAAGGGCTGGAAGTCTCAGCCACCGTGAAACAAGTCCTTTCTAGATTTCATTCATTATTTAATATAAAGAGTGAAAACAATTGGGTGAACCAGCTCCTCCCACAAGATCCACAAAGATGCAGACAATGAAATAAAAACTAATGTGTCCCTGTGTGATAGGGACATGAGTTGGGGCACAGTTTGCTGAAAGGCTGCTTCTACGTTGCCACAAGCAACTTCATGGGCTACACCTCTCTCTTAAGGGAAGATATTCTAGAGAATGAGTGCTTCCTACCTCAGCAGGCACCAGGAGAACAGTCAAGTCTCATGAGCATCTCTGAAAGCAAGGTAGGGAGACAGCTGTGTACCATCTCTTCACAAGCCTCCCAAGAATGATGCTTTGAGAATATATGCTGTATATGTGCTGATGCCCATGCAGACCAGAGGAAGGCAGAAAATCCTGGGCTAGAGTTACAGATGTTTGTAGGCAGCCTGGTGTCAATGCTGGGAACTACTACTCAGGTGTGCTGTAAAAAGCAGCAATGGCTATTGAATGCTGAGCCATGCCCCCCCCACCCCATACATGCTTTTTTTCTTTTAATAAATATTTTAAAATATTATAAAATGTGGTATATTTTCTGCTTGACAGTTACAGAGGCACACACACACACACACCCCAGCATTGCAGAGGACGTATTTGCATGTTGACATGTCTGTGGATGCACACCTAAACGTCAGAGGTCAATAATAGCAGGTGGCTTCCTCCATTTCCCACCTTAGGTTTTTGAGAGAGTATCTCTCACAAAATCTGTACTTAACCAATTGGCTAGATGAACTGGCAATGAGCTTCACTGTCCACCATCTGTACCTCTCATTACTAGGACTGCAGGCATGTCCCCACCACACTGACTTATTACAGGGGTGTCGTATCACTGAACTCACTTCACTGTACTCACCTAGCCATCTTCCCACACCCTGTCTACATTTCTCTTGTGAGCCTTAGATCTGCATCAGTATGCGACCAAATAACTCCATTATGTGGTTCAAAAATTCCAGAATCAACAAATCTAGGCCTAAATTATAATTTACCTCTTCAACTGCTTTTGTGTCAACATACATCATTTAAGTGATCTGAGCCCAGGTCTAGCAACATACAAAACTTCAGAAATCCCATAGTTAACAGAATTAATTCACCACTATTTGTAGAACTAGCCTGTAAGCTTCATGAAAACAAGACCCTTGTGTTTTGTTTTCCCTCATCCTCGTATTTTAACATTTTACTCAAGGGCCCAACACCAAATACGCAGTCAATATTGGTATTGAGAAGGACTAGACATGTCAATTTACCTTCCTAAATACTCTGATCCTGTGGTACAGTGTTCAGATGCTGTTTCTTTCAACTAGTGTGGACTAAAGACAGACAGTAACTGGGAGACTCGTTCTGATATCATCCACTCTGCCCAGCTCCCAGTTGAACATCATTTTACAGCTCTGTAACACTTCGAATCTCTATTCTATCCACCATAGGATACTGCTTCAAGGATCAAGTGAGATAATGAATGTGAATGTGTTTTGTAAACTTAAAGTCCTTAATAAAACAGAACCTCAGTTACTTATAAAATCAGTTACCATTCTTTTTTAGTCAAGTCCAAAGCGTAACATCCAGTCTTTGTGAAGGATGTTCATCCTTCTGAACAGTATTAACTCTGTAAGAAGTTATGTAGAATCTCCTACTTAAATAAATACATCCAGTGAGGCCTCAGAAGATGCCCATGCCTGGGTACTTATCAAGGAACTGTACGTACAATGTATGTGTGTCTCTGAACTACTACAGCACCTTTTTTTCTTCATTCTTCTCTTTTCTGCTTTAATTTTTCAGTCAGCCTTGAAGGTTTTTGTTTTATTTTATTTTTAATTCATGCCATGCCTTCTTTTTTGCACCTATTGCTTGTAATACATTATTATAAAAATATTTGCATATCATGGGTATGGCATTTATCAGCCTTCAAATGCTGATGCTGTGTTTTCTTGGACTTGTGTCTGAAATTTATAATTATTAACAACATGTGGATTCTGCCTTTCATCTGGCATTTCTTATCTTTAAGGCTCTTAACTTATTTCCAGTATAATTAATATTTCTGGCACCATTGATCTGTTGGTTTGAAAGGAATTATACATTTTATGGGCTAAGATGGAGGAAGCCATTTCAAAGTTCTCTGTTTGGGAACTGAGATGTTTCTGAAATGTCCTGGAGTTTTGCACAGCAGCCTCTCTCTAAACAGTCTCAGAATAATCACTGACTACAAACAGGGTTGCAGTCTTCAGGATTTTAACATCAGCAGATGGCAGTATCTGAGTCAGAGTAATTAATACCTATTGACTCAATAGTTCCTGGTACCCTTTGCTCCTGGCTGACACCCAGGGAAGCATCCTAGAAAAATAAAGAGAAGGATCCTTACAAATCAAGTTGGAACTGAGCTAAGGTCTCCTTCTCTGCTGGATGTTAGCATGGTTCTGGGAGGCACCATAAAGGCCACCAGGGTAGAAAATGCATCAGGGGTCTTACCTAGCCATAGACCATGTGTACTATACTGACCCACCAGGAGAGTATGCCTACTGGTATAATAGTGGCACAACTGGAGAATGTTGAAATGTTTTTCTACTGGACTTAAGCCTGCACCTTGGGAGAGAATGCACACTTAATATTATTATAAGTCTGGTCCAATGCTTGTGGTTGGGAGGGCATGGGCCTAAGGGAGGTTCACACAATTATTGTTTAAAGAACATGTGTTTTCCATTAATTTCTTTACCATGCATTACAATGGCACTGTGACTTTGGTTGAATGAATGTATGTGTTCTTGTCAGCTTTATAGATGCACATGAACTGATAATAAAGAGTAAACTATCCCTAATGTGTTGTGACATATGTACATATGTACAAATTTAGAGATTTATTTCACAATCAAGCCATTTAGCTTTTCTGTCACTTCTCACATTTCCCTCCCCACTCTGTTGATAATATTTAAGATCAATTCTTACCAAATTCCATGTATACAAATATTCTTTGAATTCTGAAAGGTATTTAACTTTCCCGAATGTATTTACCTTATAGTTAGAAGTTTATGCCTATTGAACAATTACTCCCCATTTACATAAGCCTCTGGGTCTGGCCAATCACCATTTATTCCCCTGCATTTCTACAAGTTGGACTTTTAAAGATTGCACATATGTGAAACTATATAGGATTCCTCTCTTTGTGTCTAGCTAATTGCTCTCCGCATCATGCCTTTTAGGTTTATCCATTTTATGAATGTCAAATTTTCCTTCCTTTTTAAGGCTTAATAATACTCTTTCTATACTTTTTGAGACAAGGCCTATGCAGCCTTGGCTGGCCTGAAACTTTCTATGCAGACTAGGCTGGCCTCAAACTCTTAGAGATCCACCTGCATTTGCATCCTGAGTGCTGGGATTAAAGGTGTGCAGTACCACACCTACCGTGACTTTCTAAATGCCACATTTTCTTCACTCCTACATCGTAGTTTGTAGTTTTTCCATTTCTTATATATTGTTAATAATTCTGTAGTGAAGATGAAATTTCAGTATCTCTGATGTACTGATTACATGTCACTTCGATGTGCAGCTAGAGCTGATTTTTCTGGATCATATTATTGTTCCATTTTCATTTGCTTTCCTTCTGAAGAGGTCTCTGGCAAAGAGCATGACAGGCCTCAGTTTACATTCCACTGACAGTGTGTACAGATTCTTTTGTTATAACACAAAATCTAACACCTTTCAGCATTATAACAGGTTCTGATTATGGTTTCAGTTTCTAATGACAGAAAAAAATCCTAATGATTTCAGATGAACTTTTCCGTTGTTCAGCTCTACTTCTTTTTGATCTAGGAATTTTCTAAGATAAAAGTAGAATGTCTCACATTTATATGGTTCATTTTTTAAAGATGCAACTGATAGACTATAATTATTTTCAGTAAGACAATGAAGGTTGACTGAACTCTGGGGCTAATATTTCTAGTAAGAATCTAAACATCTAACCGATTGTTTTAAATTTATTTCTATTATATTAATTTTCAAAGCCTTACTCAGATGTGATTGCTTCTATTGCCTCCATCCATCCTTTTTATTCTATTTTATTTTCAATTTTAGCTTTTTCTTCAGAAATTCTAGTAGTGTACCTCCAAAAAAGAAATTTTCTAATTTTCCCTGTATGAGGATTATTTCATTTTCCTTTATAGTAGAATTAAGATACTTAGATGAATCTTTAGCTTTTCCTTTTGTTTCACACTCCAACTCTGAAGAAACCATCTTTTATTATTAAAGTTAGCTAACACATACTATAATAGCTGTGGTGACACATGCCCAGGTACCAGCACTCTAAAGGTTGAGGAAGGAGGTTGTGAGTTTGGATGTTTTAAGTATCTTGGGATACTCCCTGGAAACCCATCGGA
>LZPO01019336.1:0-11784 GCA_001675575.1 Neotoma lepida
AGTGCAGGGGAATCAAATCTAGGGCCTATTCAAGCAAGACAAGTGCTCTACCACTGAGCTACTTCATGAACACTTCAACAAACTCTTGAGCCTAGTTTTTCTTCAATAATTCCTTTCTCTCTCTTATCTTTATTAGTATATCTTCTTGAGATAATTAATTCCATTCATCATCTTCAATTTCTGTCTTCCTAATCAGATATATTGTTGACATTTTTTTCTTGTTGCCCAATGCAATGTAGCACCAGTACTACCTATTTCAAACCTCTGATCCCACATTGTTAAGTATAGCAGTCAATTCTCAAACTTCAACTTCCTTGACCTTTATCAATCTTACCTCCTTCTACTTGGAATGATTTCTTTACTTGGCTTTCAGAATACAACTCACCAAGTTTTCCTCCAACTTCCTGACCTCTCTTTATATTGCCTTTGCTGATTCTTCCTCATCTATATGCTAATGACTCCCAAATTCATTTCTTCCTCAAAGACCTCTCCTATCAATTCAGACTTGCATTTCCAATTATCTACTTGACATCTCCACTTTCAATGCTTAATAGGCATCTTTAATTGAGCATGTTATGAATGAGCCCTTCATATGGCTCCCCAACCCTGAACAAACAAAATGAAAAGAACAAAAGCAAAACCTGCTCAAATAAACAACAATGTCATACTTATGCATCCATTTCTGCAACCTTTCCCTTTTCAGTTAGCTGGCATATCTGTGAACTCGTCTTCTACAGTTGTGTAACCAGTGATGAACTGCTCATGCTTCAGTAGATAGTTCCCCACTCCTGCCCACTCACACAGCCCTCGTTAAACCCAGTGAGTCCCAAAAGAACAACATGTGAAAACAGGATGAAGACTTGTGGGGGCGGGGAAGGTGGTTAGTGAAGTGGAATGTTGAAAAGAGAGGATGAGGAGATGAGAGTGACCAGAATATGGTAGATATATCCATGAAATTGTCTAAGAAGACATTAATTATTTTTTTCCATTTTCAACTGTAACTATTTCCCCCTATATTTCTTGACAGTTTTATTGGCAACTTAGTTTCTACCTTCCAAATATACCTATAATTGAACCTTTTACACAATCACATTGTCTCTCATTGTGGTTATTACAAGATCAACCTTGACCTAAAACCACTTCATTCACTTATAACTTCTTAATCAAAATAATCCTGTTAAGTCATAATTTGGATTGTATTATTCTGTTAAAAACCCAATCGATTTCCATTGGACTCATAGTAAATAGCTTGAACTGGAAAGTTATGTATAAAATGATCTCTTATATCTATTAGCTGACATTTTGCTTCTTGCAAGCTTTCCTTCAATTGCCCCCTGGCTGGTCCATAGAGACATAAAGTCATCTTCTATCTCAAGATCTTTCCCCTTTTTTTTCTGCTGGGATGCATTCTTCATATTACTGTCCCACTTGCTTTTTGGTTTTTTGTTCAAAGGTCAGGTCTTCATGGTCATGCTATTTTATTCCCCCTGCTTGCTCGCTTCAATCTTTGTAATTTTCTCTCTCTCTGTAGGGACTACTTAAGTGCTTAAGTATTTCTTCTGATGATTTATTGTCTGTTTTCTCCTCTGTAAATCAAGCTCCATGAGGACAGAGATGCCATCACATGTGTTTCAATTCTTGGGGAATTCTCAACGTACAGCAAAGTGTCAGGCATATAGTTCTTTCTGAATAAAATATTATTGACTGTGAAAATAAATTAGTATATTATCATTTTGTTTTAAAATGAGATAATCTTTAGAGTTAATTGACAGTAAAGTTTATCATTACAAAACCACACCAATATAAAATATTCAAGTATTGCACTTTACATGTGTTTTTGAATGGATGATGTGTATGTTGTGTTTATAAGGGTTAAAGAATCAAACATTAGTTACAAGTGCTATTTTTTCTTCTTCCAGTTTACAGATTCAGAATGCAACAAACTATGTTTCAATCCAAAAAGTACTAGTTCCAACTCTTGTTCTATTTTCTGTTGTTAAGTCTCAAGTTTCCCAGAGTCATAACTAAGTGTAAGAACAGTCTACTCTTAACTCTTGCCTTTGGCTGGTCAAGTTTCCTCTACCATAGTGAATATGTAAGGCACTGGAGGTCATAGAAATGGTCAATTATCTAAAAACAAACAAAAACAGTTTATCATCTATATGTCTTTTCACAACATCATGTATATCTTAAATATGCATGCTAAAATATTAAAAAATAGAATAATAAATTGGAAATGTGTTTAATTATCAAATTCTCATTCACATTTGCCTTTGAAAACTGGAGGCCATACTTCTTTACTAAAAGCCATCCTTAACAACCAAGTGCAGGCCACACTTTGCTCCTGGAAAGCAATGCCTTGACAACCAGTCAGAAGAAATACTTTGCATCTGGAAGGTCACTCATTACCCTTCCTGTCTTGAAGTTTCTGTGTTTTTTAAAAACCACTCAGTAAGAAAAGAACTAATTTAGATGGAAAACATTGGTGTGCTTCTTTAGAAAAGAGATTTCTGTCTTGGCATCTTTGCCTTCATCTGTGGAGCTGACTGACGCTCTGTAAGCCCAGGGGATCCTCCTCTGGCAGCTGTTGTTGCTACTTCAAAGGAGAAGAAAATGGGTGTGTGAGGGAGGAATGCATTCTGGCCTTTTAAAAAAAATGTTGAGTTTGTACACAGAATTGAAGAAGTGGGGAAAATATAAATCCAGGATTAAGCTAGAAGGAAATGGAAGGCAGAATGGCACAACAGAGAGACCCTGGGTTGTCACTGTCTTGCTCTGGGTCTTAGGTTCTTCATCTTGGGATGAGGACATTCAGCTGAGTTAAGCCCCTTCCATAACAGAGTGGCACATTCAAAACCTTCTTCGCTCTGTGCTCCCAATGTTAAATCTCTTCAGTCTCAGTTTGCTCATGTGTAGCTTGAGATGTCCAGGGAGCCTCCAACCCTTTTGATATTTGTGAAGGTGAAATAGACTGTTGCATAGAATGCACTTACCACAGGGTGTGGAATGTAAAAAGGTATAAATCAGGTTTTTTCATAGGCATTCCAGGGAAAACTCTAAGCTGCATCTTTAGCCTATTGTGGAGGAAGAAAGGACATAGCTATCTTTCTAATTTTATTTTATTTTATGTGAGACAAGGAATTAAGGGCCACTAAATTTATAGAAAATGGCCAATATAAAGATACATATTTTTAAAGTGTTTGAAATTTTAACTTTGGGCATGCAATATCCATTTTTTTTAGTATGGTTTGTGTGTAAGGATATTATTCCAGAAACTACAGGAAGCACACTCTTTACAAAAGCTTTCCTTTAGGGGCTTCTAATTTAATCCTGCTGGGTATTGTTCTATGAAGTTTGCACATGCAACCCCTATTGAGGGTGATTGCTAATGTAACTAAATTATCAGTAAGAAACAAATCACCAAGAGGCAATCACCTTAACTAAGCTCACACAGCAAAGAAATGCAAAGCCAGAATAAGAATGTGTAGTTGTATTCTAGAGGATATGTTCATAGAAATGTATCTTATTGACATGAGCAAACTTAATAATAATATTATAACCCATGCTGGATTCAAATTTTTCCTTTTGAAAATAATTAGAATCATTGGGGTAATGCCCTACAGTTCAGTTATCACCATTCTCGTAGCTGAGCACAGAACATATTAAAAGCAGCAATTTTTCTCTTAGTGAGTTTATCTTCGAATAATATGACAGAGCAAAGCTCTCACCAGGGAGACACTGGCTCCCAGGTAAGGGTTTAATCTCTGCCTCATTTTCATTGGATTCTAATTTCAAATTTTTCTAATGCACCCAACTCACCAGGGCAGACTCAAGTGTTAAATTATTGCCAAAAGCGTCTCTGAAAAAGAAATTGTTCAGGAAGAAAAATCTCAAAGAGTTTGGGAAATTGCCTGGTGATCAGAAAGGGGACTGTTTCAGGGCAAGCGTGAAAGAACAAAATTGCATCTTCAAGTGTGTAATTTTCTAAAAAGTTGTTACAAGTTGTTCCANAAAGCTTATCTCCCTCATGGAGATTTGAAATGTGTGTTTAGTAGGAACGAAAAGTCGGATAGTAATAAACAACCCCAAACATCAAAATGAGAAAGGGAATTACATTTGTAGCTACATTTATCAAATTCTCATAAGTAGCAGGAGCTTAGCTGTGTTGGTTTTGTGTATTGGCTCCAGCCAATTATATCATTATTGTCCCTTCACCAATATGTGTAGTCAAGATTACTTTGTGATTTGAAAGCTCTGGGTAGGTAAACACAGTAAAATATGAACTTCTAAAACTTGGACTTGGAGTGAGTCAAACATGTTATCATCGGAAGTATCATGAAAGGTGTACAGTTTTGCAAAAGTTCATTAAACTAGTTAAGACCAGGCAGCTACCAAAACACCATACAGATACAACTGTGTGAGCTTGCCTTTGAGTTTCTCCTTGGATTTCAAAGTAACCTGACTTAAGAACAAGTCCCACCAGGCAGATCTCTGTGAGTTCGAGGCCAGCCTGGGCTACCGAGTGAGTTCCAGGAAAACCAAAAAAAAAAAAGAACAAGTCCCTTTTGTGAATACTCATCTGACAGCGTGATGGTGACATAGAGAAGTCAATTGAACAATGAATAATAGGGGCAAGTTTTGTCAAAGGTTGCCTCTCTTCATAAAAGTTGTTTTCACTGTTTATGTCATTCACTATTGNTGGAAAAGCATTTGTAGAACTATGTCTCAATTTCTTTTAAGGGCACCAATGCATTAAACATGTTAAGCCATATTTTGGGTCATCAACTTATTATGCTGAACATCATAATATCAATATATTTGTTTTTTGTTTTATCTTTGTGTGTATGTGTGAGCATATGTGAAGGCATTTACTACAGTACTAGAGAAGGGTTCAGAGAACAACTTCAGGTGTCCATCTTCACCTGTCACCTTGTTGAGATAATGTATCTTGTTTGCCACTACCTACATCTAGAGTTAGCTAGTCTATGATCTTCCAGGATCCTCCTTCTCTTCTTTCTGCCTTGCAGTAGGAATGCTGTAATTGCAGAGGTACACTGTTGCCTCTGCCACACTTTACATGGATTCTGGTGATACAAACTCAGGTCTGAAGGCTTGCAGAGCATATCCTGGAAGAGGACTCTGTGAGGACCTGGTCTATCTTGTCTCTTTAATGCTTCCTGAATCATGATGTGAATAAATCTGTTCTATCAAGAGCTTCCTGTCATTGCTGTCTTACATCATTACTAGAGCTCCAAGGTTGTGCACACATTGTTCTTGGACTGGATTCTTTGGAACTATGAGTTGTAAGTTATTGCCTTGTAAATATCACTACAACACAAAACTGACTCATTAAAGGAATGATATCAGGTAAATTTGCTAGACAAAGGTCAGTTAGAAGAAACAAAGTAAATATTGAAGGATAACTGAAGTGCAAGGATGACAGCCGAGAGAGCAGTTAGGTAGCTGTGTCAGTGCTTGGGACAGATGAGGTATAAGACGTGATCTAAGTTAAGCTTATGAACTTATTGCATCAGATAATATTGCACAACAGAGGTATCAGAAAGTCTGCTCTCAAACAAAAGAAGAAACAAGGCTGAAAACACGGGTGTGGGGAAAATGTGTTTAGACAGTGGTTAAAACAGAATCTTGATAGTGCTCAAAATGAACAATGCTCTATGCGAAGCATTTAACATCAGGTCTGAGTTGCAAAGTGGACACTGGGTTCTGTTTCCTTGGCAACTACAAAGTTAAGATAAATGTTGAATATTGTGTCTGAAAAACCCTTATCTGAAGCTTTGCACCTGGGTTGAAAATTGAGGCTGCTTCTTGGTGTCAAAGTGACTCAAATCCTCCAGGCAAAAGTGGGCTATTCCATTTTTACTGATCTGGTTTCAAAAGGCAAAGTTTCTAAGTCTGTGATTTTAGAGAACAAAGTACCTTGGTTCTCCCTCCTCTGATAAAGTAACAAAAGCAGTATGTAGAGGTTAACCTCACAGGCTGGTTGTACAAATTAAATGGGGCAAAGCATACAATGTGCTGGCCACCATACCTATCTCATAGGCAAGTGTTGTTAGTGTTCTTATTATCTAGCTGTTCTTTCACTTAAAAGACTATAATAAAATTATTTTTAAAAGGCCAGTGCTCAATCATTGCATAGTTCAAAGCAGGATTTCTAATACCTAACCAGCCAGTAAAGGGATGGACCTTAGGAACCCCATGCTTTGAACAGTGGTTTGACTATACCTCAATCACTTTTGCCTTTGATAATAAAGATTTCCTGGCCACATTTCACCAGAAATGTTGTCTAGTTAATAGACTTGGAATGCAACATGTAATTGTGCCTTTCATAAGCTCCTGGTTTTCACCTGCAACCCAATTTCAAGACATTCCTATACCCAAAGGGGCATGGAGAAACATTATAGGATCCAGCCTCTGTTCCCAAATGATGAGGAGAAATTTTTAGCAGACTGTGGCTTAAAGGCTGCCTAGTAAAGATCTCATTTTATACTGAATGCTCTTTGTGACATCTCTGATACATTAATTTTCAACTTGAATACTTTCCATGTTAGNGAAACTCAATGCTATGCAATTGAATGCTTGGCTATTGGACATTTCCACTCTTAAGTGTGCCCTTGCTGCTTTCATCCTCTCTTCATTGCCCTAAACTGCTTTCTGGTGGACTACCCAAGAGTTATATTCCTCTCTGTTCTACAATCATCCTTTAGGTATCAAAATCTTTAAAAGTATCTGTTTCTGTGAAGAAAATGCACAGCTTTAACTATTTTTCTGATGAGATACTTTAAAATTTTACACATCCTGGTTATTCTCGTCACACCTATTGGTCACTATTGCAATGCTCAGAAGAGAATGATTTCTTCCAAATACCTGAGATTTGTCTAAATAGCCAGATTCAGGTAAGTATGTGACTTCACTCATGAGCATGGCAATGCATCTTACTTTTGTAGGGTTAACATCAGTCACCACAATTTATACACACCACTCTCACCCTAGGTAATTACAATTCTGATTGACACAGAGGAAACATTTCTGTTCTTTCTGAACAAAGGCTGGGTGTTAATGAAAAGTCCAGCTGCTTTCATTTATGATAATGTATATTCCATGCTTTAGTTGATTAAAACATTCTTGTTACTATGCACAATGACTGAAGATACTTGATATTTTTATATCACATTAAATATTCACTACACAAGGATTTCCCAAACAGCTATTGATGCTTACAAAGTTCAGTGTCTTATAGAACTGNTATCTGAGCAATTGTTTTAGAAGTGACTGGACTGTGAAAAGCACAGTTTAGAGAACACCAGTGTTGTTGTGTGTTGCGCTTTCAGGCTTTGGACTCAGTTTCAGATGCAGCCCTCTCTTTTGCCTGCTCGGCTGACAATGTCAAGCATGCTCAGCTAGTTCATACACAATTGACTTACTGAAAAGTGATGCTCATGTACATAAATTTATGTTGTTCAAATACATATTTTTCAAATCATTAATATTTTATACCTAAGTAAACAGAAGCAGAGTGTACCGTGAGAGCTTATTGTACCCAGCCTGGTTCTTACACAATGTTGATGCATCTGACCTTATTTCAGGTTCAGTGTATTCATGCACATTGCTGGTTTGCTTATGTAATACAGTCCCTAACTCTTCCTTTGCTTTTGTCCCTAAAGCCCAGTTGTCTCAATATGAGCTTCCATGAACAAGCCTCAACTTTTCTTCATATTTAGAATTGTGTACTGAAGTTCTTTACTTGTGATCTATGGCTGTTTAATTGTGGCATCACACCGTATTGATTAAATTATATCCTTGAGTGGTCTTCCACACTCCATATTCCTATGACTTTTCTTGATTTTGATGCCTGGTTTAGGAAAGCACAGCATCTCTTATGGAATGTGTAATTGGTGTTGTAGAGGGAGTTTAGTGAAGATGAGGCTCTCTGAACCTGCCAACTTTCCATAAGTATTTGTGGCCATCCTAGATATAGATGTTAATATGCCTCATTAAAGATGAAAATTTAGTGGCTGATAAGATGGCATCCTTATCTCACATTCCTGGATCCTTAAAGCCCACAAATTTCAGGTGCTGGGCAATAAAAAATATCTCCTGCTGTCCTTCATTTTTGTTCCCAGCTGTCTGATCTCTAACCCACCCCAATTAGTACAGTCCCATGAGTTTGCTTTATCTGAACTGTAGGTTTCTTACTTTTTGTCTGAGAGTGGGAAAGTTCAAGGTTAGTGAGCAGGGATTATGCAACCTGCTATTAGATACTATTTATCTGTACTTGATTTAATTTAAAAGGAAAAGAAAGAGGTTTCCATTAATGCCTTTAAGAAGAATATAACATTTNTATTTGGTCAAATGCTTATTTTCTCAAATAGGAACTNAGTCTAATAGATTTGCTAAGATAGTCAATGCAATGGAGCTGCTTGTCTTCCCAAAGCACAGGGAAGTGAAAACATGCATTTCATTGGCTGAGAGATTCTGT
Organism: Neotoma lepida; assembly: GCA_001675575.1. NCBI lineage: Eukaryota > Metazoa > Chordata > Mammalia > Rodentia > Cricetidae > Neotoma > Neotoma lepida. The sequence continues at coordinate 8,498 of LZPO01019336.1, forward strand.
CAGTATGCACAGTTCTAATGACCATTCATTTTGTATATTAAGATACAGATGGAACTAAATGTCTCTAATTTCTAGAAAGTTGTTTCTTCAACTAATAGTATTTATGGAAACATGAGTTTTGGTTAATATAAGTGAATACATTGCAATTATCTATACTTCAGAAACGTTACTGATCTGCTGCAATTAAATCATTACACTTGAAAAAAAACTTTTTCATGTATGAGATTTTTGATTCCATGTATGTATATGTGCCCTGTGCTTGTCTGTGCCTATGGAGGAAAGAGGAGGGCATTGCCATTGGATCCCCTGGAACTGGAGTTACAAACAGTTGTGAACTTCCATAAGGTTACTGAGAACCGAACCCAGGTCTTTTGCCAAAGCATAGAAGCTCTTAGCTGCTGTGCCATCTCTTCAGCACCGAGATCATGACTCCATCTCAGCCAATAGAATCATTTTAGAGTAAACATAACTTTATGATGTTTTTAAATTGAAACAAATTCAAATAAAATTTGAAAAAAAATTAAAATAAAATAAAATTTCTTTAAATGTATCCATTCTGTATTTTACCAAAATGAGTTACTCTCAATATTATTGTTTAAATATTATAATTGTCTTGAATAAATAAATAATAAAAAGTATAAAATACATTATGCACATATTTTAGTTTATGATTACTAGTATCTTAATTTAAATGCTTGCTTTCATAAAATGATAGTTTGTTAATTTGTAGAACATATTGAGAATGTAATTTGCAATGTAAGATCTGACTAATGTTAATTAAAAGTAGCTGTAAATGAAGACAGGAAATTAAAGAATATTTAATAGTACTTAATAAATTTAGCTAATTATACAAATAAGCATCCATATTTTCATATTATTTTAATACAAACATTTGGGATGATTTCTGCAAGCTATATGATAACTAAAATGCAACATATAATGATCACTCATTTATTCAAATATATGTAATTATTTTTTATTTTATTATTACCATGGCTTAGTAAGGAAGTTTGGCTTAATTAACTTCAATTTTTTTGCATGTGATTGAAAACATATGTATTTGAGTTTTGACTAAACATTGTGGCAGAGGAAAATCAAGATGAAATAATGTAGATGATTTATTAAATTTATATAACTCTCTATAAAACACAAATAAGAGCTAAATAATATAACAAGCGATAATATCAATCCTTAGTTCATTGCAGACGTAAACAGTGCTGAATAGCTAGTCTGCGCTAATGTCAGGTGGACACAATTAAGATAGTACACTTAGACAGAGCTCCTTTTTGCATGTTCTTATGAGTACTTGCATTGCAGTACATCAAACAGACTTTTATGGTCAATTCATATCACAAAACCCGTTTTAATGATGAGTAACTAGGCACTAAATAAATTTTAAAATACAGTTACACAAAAATACAAAAATGTTGACACTCTGATTTATCTAATTCAGAGTTTTTTTGTGACTAGTCATATTATCCTAGAACTGAAGGCTTTCCAATATTAAAATCCCAGGACTAACCCAAATTCGACTGCTACTTGAACATTCCAAGTGCGCCATGCTCTGACTGCCACGGTTATTGTCCTGTGGAGAATGTTCCTGAAGGATTGTTACCTTCCTCAAGAGACACTGCATGCCAATATAGTAAATCCACACTAGAATTTTATTACTAACTCAGATTCTTTCAAGCTCCGCAGTGCTCTGTTGACTGAAACACATGCGAGTCATGGTTGTGTACCCCAAAATGACACTGTGACTCAGGGATGAAGATTTTGTATTTTCATTCAGACATGGATGAACATTCTGGCTTCACTACCTAACAGCTGTAAGATTCCAGGCAAGTCCTGTGATCTAAAAATATCTCAACTACTTCGTGTTTCCTGTAGGAATGAAATACAAGCCTCCTAGTTATCCTGTGAGTTATTAAGGGATAATTGGCAGTGTCTGAAATGGACTAACATTCAAAATCACTACCTGTTAGTGATTTTAACACCCCCATCTTATATTTTGGGCGTAAATATTCCCTATAAGTAGAATGTAGCTCAAGGATAATTACGAAAGTATTTCTTCGTAATTGTTAAACAATTGCCTCACCGTGTAGATATTATTTCTTTGCACCTGGAAATGTAAAAGGCCCCAGAGACACCAGCAGCTCTAGGGATGTTGTTTATTACCTTTAAGATATTCTATAACTCATCAACATCATGCTCATGTTTGTCCCTCATGATGATCCTTGAACAAGGTTGAAGCTAGAGTGCTTGGCAGCGACTGCTGGAGTCATGTTCTCCTGTTGGCATCATTGAGAGTGTCCTGTGTGAAATTACCCAGTTTCAAATTAGCTACAAAACATATTTGCCTCGTGATACCAGGATGTGAGCTTCTCAGTGATTCATTTGTACTCTGCCTGGCTCTTGGCTTCTTAATTTCTTCCCATCTCAACTTGTCATGTCCAGATCCTATACATCTGATGTCTCTATGCCCTTAGAAATTACTTGCTTCTCACAGAATACTAGTAGACTGCTTCTCCAAGAAAGTTCAACTTCTGGTTTATATAGTCCCTGAAGATTTCTACAACTTTTAGCCTTCTGCCAAATGAGGGGAGAATGAGAGTGTCTTTTCTTTCTTTCTTTCATTGGGCTCCTTTGGAGATTTAAGTAAAAATGATCATATTTATTCAAAGTGTTTTTGATCCACATATACTGAGTCCAAAAATATATAATACAAAACTTTCCTCATGTTCCTTTAATATCATACTCAATATTTCTTTTTCTTATGACCCTAAAAAGAAATACTGATCTTGATCTTGTATTTCTTATATCTACCTGATTAGTGTAAGTCACATTACTTTGTAATTACTTTTGTATTTGTCAATCCCTCTAAATTCTTAAGGGCAGGGATGTTTTATGTCCTTTTAACTAAAAAAAAACCTACAGTACCAAACACTTGGTGGAAATCAATGTGTTTTTATATGAGTGCATGAGTGAATGAATGTATTTTAGCATCATGTTCCTTAATTTATTATCACTTAACTATAAATTTCAGATGAAAGAATAAAATGAATGCATTATTTTGTTGTTGTTCAGTCAGAAGTTCAAATATTTTGCTTCATAACAAAGCATCTGGTTATCACTCACTTTCACTGTGTATGGAAATATCAGTAAAATAAGGCAATAAGGTTGTTTCTTCTTGTGTTCTCACAGTAAACTGAGTTTAAAATGTGTGATTTTGGTTGTTACTTCTGAAGAAAGATTTGCCATGCACACTAAGAGTTGACAGGCTATTAGTT
>LZPO01019339.1:0-10507 GCA_001675575.1 Neotoma lepida
ATATATATATATATATATATATATATATATATGATTTGAGGACTGATCACTTGGTACTGGATAACCAATTGGGGAACTCTTTGCTGGGGAAAACTATTTCTCTTGTTCTCAATATTCCTTGGTTGTCTGTGGTTCTTTGTCTGTCATTGCATCCCTATTAAATTGCCCTAATCAGACACAATACAGTAAGCTTATTGGGCATGGAGAAATGGCAGATTGATAACTGCCCTATTGATAACTGATTCCATCAGTATCTCTACATTTTCCCTTTAAATCATTTTCTGTGGACTTTGATTTAGAAAGAAGTCATCTTAGATAAAATCAGAAAGAAAATTAAAAGAAATTCTAACAAAAATATTTTTAATATAGTAATAGAAAAGATGGTAATGATTATTTTCCAACAGTAATTTAAAATTGGGTTAAAAATATAGACTGCACTTTGGAAAAGAGTTATGGTGGTTTGAAAGGGAACATGAGGTTGATAGCAGATCACTGATAGGCTAGCCTTTCTGTAGATGATAAATATAAGTTTTGAAGAAAAAATATTGGAGGGACAGGGAATGAATCAACAATAGGAAGACATGGAAGGAGACTCAAACCTTGAAAGGAGAACAGCACTGAAATGCCTATTTCCACAAGCGTACTCTATTCCATTGGTCTGTGTCTGTGTTTGGACACTATCACACAGATTGTGTCACCAGGCTCTGTAGCTTAATCCAACCTCAAGCTTTTGCTCTTTGTCTTTGAAACTGCTTATACTACTCAGAGACTTTAGTGCTTCCATTTAAATTTGAAAATTTTTGTCTAGGTTTGTGACTAATACCTCTAGAACACCTGTGGGGTTTCACATCCCCCTTTTCATACATGACACTAAGAATGTGTGTTTACTTGAACTCCCTGCTTCTTGAGATGTTTTAATTAAATTTTTTCTCTTTAACATTTTCCCTTGTGATATAGTGTAAACTGACTCCTCTTACTCANCACCATCTCTAATCTCCTTATCTCTGTCTGCCCTCTCCTTCCCTACAAATCTCTTTCTTACTTTCAGGTCCCCTCATTTTGTTTCAGGACTTGAGTTTAACCAAGGCTGTCTGTGTGACTGTGAGCTTAGGACTATCAAACCATTGCAACCTGATGGGTTCTACAGAGGTATCTTAGCTAAAGACATGATTCTTCCTTTCTCAGAATTTATTGAGTCAAGAGATTACCAGGAAGGGGCAGAGACTANCAGTTGGCAGGGCCAATGACTACAGTTCCAAGTTCATGATTGAAATTGTTATATCAAGACCAGAAAATGATATTTTCCAATCCTCCACCTTATTGTCTGCCTCTTACTATGTCCTTCCCCTGTCTATCTTTCAAAATGTAGACTTTGCTTCACTATGCCAAAAAGGTTCTGGTACTTTCATTTAATTCCAGGAATAAAAGCCTTTTTACTCCTTGATTTTTTTCAATGACACACTTTCCATTCTCAGGTGTATTGTTCTATTTCCCAATATTAGTGTAGATTCTATAATTTCAGTTACTATTGATTTCAAGTTTTATTCTGCAGTGATTTTTTAAGACACAAGAAATTATTTGATTGTTTTCACTGGTAAGACNTTTTGTAATCTAGAATGTGGTATATTTTAGAGAATATTCCATGGGCTGATGAGAAGAATGAATATTCCATATTTGTTGATGTATTATACCATATAAATGTGCTAAATCCATGTGACCTGTGTGGTAGTTTAATTCTGAAGTTCATTTGTTGGTTTTTAGTTAGAAGGATTTANCAAAATAGGAAATTATGATACTAATGCCACCTAGTATCATTGGTTCAGCACTTATATCATCTTGTATGGACATTAATGTTTGTTTTATGAAATTTGGAACCCTACCATTTGATTTACATCTGGTATAGCTTCAGAAATTTGTTTTGTTTATTGTGCTACCTTGAGAAAGACTGTCTTTCTTCCTTCTTTGTGTGTAATATTCCTCTGGGTATCTTCTGCAGTTCTGGCTTTGGTCTGTGCTTGCTTGAATTTTCTTCATTTTTTTTTTAATTGACAGAGAAATAATCTTGGTTAGTAGTTATTTGTTTTCAGGGCTTGAAGTAGCATTCCATGCATTCCTGGTTTTGGGGTTTGCTGATGAAAGAGCTGGTGTTATTCTGATGTTTCTGCCTTTGCAGGACAATTGGTGTTGTTCTCTCTCAGATCTCAATATGATATTGCTCTGTAATCTTGACATCTTGACTACAATATGTTGTAGAGAGGGTCTTTTCTAGTCATGTCTATTTGGACTTCTAAAGGCCTCTTTGTTTGGATATCCATTTCTTTCTCTAAGTATGTTTAATATCCTGACAATATCTCTTTGAATAGTTTGTTTCATCCTATAGCTTTAACTCCTCTTTTCTATGCCATATATTCTTATGCTTGATCTGTGGATCATGTCTAAGAGTTCTTAGATATTATGATCAGGCTTGTTTAATAATTTTATTTTTTATTGAAAATAGATTCTTCTCTTAAATAATATATCCCAACGACAGTTTCCCCTCCCTTCACTCCTCCACCTTTCTCTCTTTTCTTTCAGAAAGGAACAGGTCTCCAAGAGACAACAGCTAAACATGACAAAACAAGATACAATAAGACAAGGCAAAATCCTTCATACTGAGGCTGGACAAGGTAACCAAACAGGAGGAAAGGAGTCCCAAGAGCAGGAGAAAGAGTCAGTAATACACATGCTCCCATTGTTAGGAGTCCCACAAAAACACNAAGCTAATAGCCATAACTTTTATGCAGAGGACCTGGTGAATATTTTTGTTTTTTGAAATATTTGAATTTGGTATTTACTGAACCTTCTCCTGTATCCTTAGTCTTTCTTGTAGAGCGAATCTTAAAAGTCTTATTAATTGAAAACACCAGGCCAAGTATTGGGATAAATTCTGAATGATCAGAGAGACAGAACAAGCCACAGCCAACCTCACCTTGCCAACTCCTCAGCTGATCTTGTTTCCTCAGACTGCAGGCTTCTGAGTCTTCACCCGAATGAATCTCAGCTGAACTGCTGCTCCAAGCCTGAAAGCTTAAGAGGCCTCTAGCTTCTGGTTTCCACACCTTATATACCTTTCTGCTTCCTGCCACTCCTTTCTGGGATTAAAGGCATGTGTCTTTCTCAAGCAAAGACATGAGATCTCAGGTGCTGGAATTAAAGGTGTGTGCCACTGGAATTAAAGGTGTGTGCCACCATGCCTGGCTGTTTCCAGTGTGGCCTTGAACTCACAGAGATCTGGATGGATCTCTGCCTNGGGAATGCTAGGATTAAAGGCATGTGCTACCACTGCCTAACCTCTATGTTTAATCTAGTGGCTGTTCTGTTCTCTGACCCCAGATAAGTTTTATTAGGGTACACAATATTTTGGGGGACATAATATAATCACCACACTTTCTTCTGCCTCAGTGAGTCTACTGGTGATTGTTTTCTACTGTGAATTCTTTTTGTCATCTTTTTACTTTTTCAAGCACTCCATTTCTTTGCCTAAATTTTCTTCTATGTTGCTGATTTTTTCATCCATGTTACTGGTTTTCTGATCCCTTTTACTATTGTTTTCTTCTGTTACTGACTTCCATCTTTGCTTTATGGAATGAATTTCTGTACTTGGTTTATCCTTTTTGAGTCACTGATCAATTTTACTAGTAAAATTGAAATTTTGAAATCTTTGACCAACATTTTATCTATTGCTGTATTTTTTTAAATTCAGTATGTGGTGAGCTGAGATCTTACAGAAGAATCATTGTCTTGTTTCTTCACATTTCTCTTATTTTGATTTTTATATCTATTCATTTTAATGTCCCTTCTAGTTTTATTTCTAGATCTTTTTATTGAGCAATCTACTGTTGAGGGCTCAATCCCCGGTATTACTCAGAAGGAGAAATAAAACTTTTGTAATAGCAAGACCAATCCATAACAGATATAAAAGCCACTTAAAAAGAATTCAAGACAACTAATATATCACTAGTGACCATAAAACAGAAAGTGAAGAAAGTCAAAGAGTGCGGTATGAAGCTAAAATTTATTTATGACCAATATGGATGCAGTAAGTGAATTTGGTAAAGGAAGAAGAAAGGAAAATAGGGAAAATAGGAGAGATTTAGGGGTAAGTAAAGAAAGGACAAAGAAGTAATGAAGAAAATTATGGAGAGGAATGTTGTTGGTTGGTCTTTGGTCTTTTGGGGTACCCACCACCCAGCTACTAAATAAATCACATGGAGACAAATTCTTACTTATGAATGGCCTGCCTTAGCTTGGCTTACTTTCTAGCCAGCTTTCCTTAATTGAAATTATCCTGCCTACCTTTTGCCTCCGGGCTTTTCTGATTCTCTTACTTCTGTAGTTCTTACTTACTCCATGGCTTGCTGTGTAGCTGGGTGGCTGGCCCCTGGAGTCTTCCTCCTTCTCTGGCTCCTAGATCTCTTTCCTCTCCCAGATTCCTCCTTCTATTTTCTCTCTTTGCCTGCCAGCCCCGCCTATTTCTCTCTCCTGCCTTGCTATTGGCCGTTCAGCTCTTTATTAGACCATCAGCTATTTTAGACAGGCAAAGTAACACAGCTTCACANAGTTAAACAAATGCAACATAGACAAAAGTAACACACCTTAAAATAATATTCTACAATAGAGGAAGAGAATAAAGCAAAAGATAGAATAATGAAAAAATATGAAAGTGATTACTCAATAATGAAAAAGTTCAAAATTAAAATAAGATAAATGTAAAAAGAGGATAAAATAAAAATAAGATTTTTTTAGTTTAAAATAATAAAGTAAGGATACAGGTAAAAGTATAACAGAGGAGAAATGGGCGTGAACACAAGGAGCTAAAGCAAAGTAAAAACAAAAGACAAAAGTAGAAGTGTTGGAGCAGCTGCTTCACCCCCCTGCTGACCAGACCTTGGCTTTGCAAGTCTTTGAGCTGAGCAGATTCTTCCACTCTTCAGCGACTCCTTAAATCATTCCTTCCCGTACAAGAAGGGTGGGATGTACGGTGGAGAAACAAACACAGCAATGGGCCCTCGGCAGGAGAAGGACTTACCTTCATAGATGACAAACATGAACTTGAATTACCCTTATAGAGGAATGCAGTGTTGGATGTCAAGAATGCCAGGGTCCTTAAGTTCTGTAGTAGTGACTGCTCCATTTGAAGGCCTCTAGTTCAAGGCTGTNAGATTCCATAGTGATACCTATTTGGATGAAGTATAATGCTAGCTGTTGAACTTGCAGCAACCTTTCCCTGACTTCCTGCACTGAGCCTCCTGCCTGCTGCCTGTGCTTTCCAGCATCATCAGCATCTGCCACCTCACTCACCATGATTCCATAAACCAGGCTGTCTTCACCTGGGACACATGGCAGTGCATTCAGGCTTCCTGATTTGGAGTTTGTTCCCTGATTCCAGGTAAATGGGACAGTCCAGTTTTAAGAAGTAGGATCCTCTCTAGATGGTGACCAGTCTTTGCCCTCTGAGTTATTTAGAGTGACGAAATGGGAGTGTACTCTACTGCTGACCCATGCAGAAGAGGAATTCCTTCTTCATGAAAACCTGTAACTAGAATTGAGGCCTGTGAGGGCTGTGGGCTTGTCCCGAGGCTATTTCTTCTCCAACACCCAACCCTCACTCTTCCAGCCCCAGGAGCTGCATGGCTGGAACTCCTTTTGGCTTGGCTCACTTCTCCTCAGATGTTTGCCTTTTCAGCTGTCCTGTTACAAGAATACCAGAATTCTTATTCTGGATTTCCAGAGCTCTTCCTCCTTGGTTTGGAATAGACTTCATTCTTTCCCATACTAATTTTTCTTTTGCATTTTTTATTAAAATTTTTCATCATATAGTATAATTTGATCATACCCTCCAAAACTCCTCCCAGACCATACACACACTTTNCCATCCACACTGCTTCTTAACCAGACCACANGAAATCAACTTCTATTCCACCATTTAACCTGCAAGTCCTAAATTATGGCTTAGGTGCTCAATAAATAAACCCTAGGAATGGGACACTGTGTGTGACATTTTCATCACTTNTGAGACTATCAATAGCCACAAACTGTTGTGAAGCTTATGTGAGGTAATGCAAACATGTTCAACAGAATGTCTAACATAGAGAGAGTGCTCTGTAATGCTTCCTTTTCTGTCTTCTTTCTCGGACATTTGGAGAGTGCTCTGTAATGCTTCCTTTTCTGTCTTCTTTCTCGGACATTTGGAGAGTGCTCTGTAATGCTTCCTTTTCTGTCTTCTTTCTCGGGCATTTAGAACATTTGAATATAAATGATCCTTAACCTAGAACAGAAAGGAATATTTTATGAAAGTAAAAAGAAACTGGTTTCTGATTTTAAGTCAAAGGCCTCTGGCAATTTCAATTTAGAATTTAATTTGTTTTACATAATGCTTCNNAGTTCAAGACTGTGCAAGCCATGTGTAGGAAGCACTGATCACTGAGAATATAGTTATATATCTCTATGTTTTTATACAGATGGTAAAAAGGGGGATTATGCTTACAAGTGTTTATAAACCATTCAGGTTGTCCAAAGGATTGTAAGATTGAAAGCATCTATCACAAAATTATAAATATTTGTTGCTAGAGATAAAATTGACTTTGAGATGTTTTCATGTGAATTATATGGTTCTATATCTCACCAACTTTGAGGCTGTACAAGTCCAGATCAAAGACCCTGAAGGTTTAGTGTCTGGTAAAATTTAGCTCCTCCTAGACCTAGCCTTTCTGAGGCATCTTCACAAGGTTCCTCCCAAATGTTTGATAACAGTTNTCTTACTATTATGTGTGAGAACAGAAATTCTTATGAATAAGAATGGCTAATNTTGGGACTGANCAGATGGTTCCAATGCCTGTAGCACTTGCTATTCTTGGAAAGGACCTGGGTTAGGTACCTATAACCCACGTGACAACTTACATCCTTCCATAAATCCAGTGTGAGGGGATCTCGCACCCTTTCCTAACCTTCCTCTGTACCAGGCATCCACATAGTGTGAATGCATACATGGAGGCAAAACCTTCATTATACATAAAATAAAATTATAAGCAAGTAGTTTTAAATATTAAGAATGATAAANACTACTTACTATATATTTAGTTGACTCTGTCTGAAGCTTTGTATTGCAGTCTAAGGAATACTTCAATCATTCCTTAGGCAATTGCTGTGTTAGTAAATAAGGTTGTGCCACTGTAAATATGCTTCTTGCACTTTAAATATTCCTAATTGGTCAGTAAGATAAATGAATTGGGTTTCATCAATCAACTGTCACTCTACCCTCTTGGAATCTCATTTTTTAGAAAAAGGAAATTATTGAAATCACATTTCCTTAAGACTCCCTTATCTTTATGGCTCTCTTTTCTAATTGAATAAAATATCTTAGTCTGCTTAAATTAAGTGGTCTGGGTTGTGGGGTAGAGTGACAATTTCCATTAACCTAGGAATTGGTGAAAGCCATTAAATCCTGCATTTGCAATTTCTTAATAACCATCCTTTAAAACAGGCACTGGCTTTCTTATTAATTATCACTCTACTATGAACACCAAGTTAGATGTGGCCTCTAGAAATTGCCTTTAGAGCTCTGGAGAACTTAAAAAACTTCGTGGCATATATTCTCCTTGATGGACAATACACAAGATGCCCCCTGTTTAGGTGACATAGCCTTCCTTCTCTTCTGTTGCTGTTGCTCTTTTGTACTGAGGTCTTCAATTCAGCATTTTTAGTAAAGCCAGATACAGGGATGGTGACGTGCTGCATGAACTTAAATGCTTATCAGGATAAACTATTCCTAAGAACTGCTACTTCATGGAGCAGTCTTGTCTTGCAGACCATGGACATTATTGCCCGTGGAGCTAAGTAGTGACAGAAAGGCAAGCAGATCCTTGAGAACAGAGAGTCACTTACTTGTCTTTCCCACTCCATCAATTTTGTATCACAGAAAGGAACCCAGTATTTTTATTTGGTCTCCATTGTTCCATAGAAAGAGAAGAAATGCTGCTCCTCATTTTTTAGAATTCTATTAATGAGGCTTTCTTTTGCTGCCTACAGTGCAGATAATATAAGAAGAGCATACCAGAATGCAACTTCACACGTAGNTGCGATGAGATAATGTGGCAATAACTTGCATACTGTTGCCAAAGTAAGTATTTGAGCATCAGCAATAATCTTCAGATCTAATAACATCTTTTATATTTCACTCATTTGAATGAGTTGTATTTAATTCATCCTATATCTGAGGATATAAGATGGATAGTATGTGATCTTTGGTATTGGGGTCTTGTTGATCTATCTTTGGGAACAATCAAATGTTCTTCTTTTCATTATTTCCACGAACACTAAGTAGAAATCATAGAAATGGGTGAATTTTAACCAAACTCTGATGCAATTAAAATGTAGAAACATAGTTCTATTGAACTTTATTTAGCACCCAGATCATTATCTTTTATAGAATATTTGTTAACTGTTGTTCTGTGGATCTTTTCCAAGTGTTTTTGACCTCATAAAAAACCAGAGACCAAATCAACCCATCAAATGATGGCAAAANACAGTGTTTGTTCTAACCTAGACAGAAAGTTTTTTTCTTAAATGTTGAGTTCAGATGGATTTCTGGAAATGGCAATAATTTTATGNAAGATGTATGCCTCCTCACCCTTGAAATCAAAACTAGTTTGCTCATCCATAGACCTGGGCACAGGTCTCTGTTTATATTTCAACATTCCATGGACTAACTTACTGTGAAATCTCAAGCTAAGCTGTCTTGGCTAATAAATATACAGTATATTGAAAAAGTATCATCCTTACCTTGGAAGGAAGAAACACAATTCTGTTAGTAATTTCTCTGTCAGTATTTATTTACCTCTATGTATATATGCATATTGGAATTATTCCTCTAAGTCAACACAGTGAGAACGAGAGGCATTGAATCGAGATATTGTATTTTNCTTGACTATATTTTAGTAATAGCCTTTTTGTGTTTTAAAAATCCAATTCAAGCTCTTATATACAATGCAATACAAGACTATGCTTCAAATCTTAGTTAAATGTGACCACTTCCAGTTACCTAAAGCCTTATAGAAAGGAATTCTGTGAATTGGCTTTTGTATTGATATTTAATTCTTGGTGATTTGAGCTTTGGAACTCTACAGAAATGTTGGGNGCCATTATGTTTCAATGAGTCTTGGGATAAAAATTGCTTTGGGTGGTTGGGTATTAGCATATTTTTTCAAGACATCATAACACTTTTAAACTTTAAAGGCTTCAGAAGAATTCACTTGTTGGGGAGAGGGTAATTTATGTGGAGGAGGAGACAGTCAGAACAAATAAACAAGGAAACATATTGTGAGTTACAAACTTCCTGATACTGTAATGAGGAGCCCTGGGCCACAGTTACTCTGGTGGTTTTGCCATTTCCCTGAGCANTGACATTTTTATATGGCTTAGTCCAGTGTTAGGAATAGGCACTGAATTCTCCAAGATGAAAATATGAGCTAGTCTTTCAAAATTGCCTAAGATCCTAGGTACACAAGTAGAGTGACTTTGTCAATCTTGTCTCTCTTGTATCTTTTTTGAACATGCAATACTTGTATTAGGAAAATCACCTGCATCTCTCTAACATAATTTTCTTACCTAAACTTAAATACATTAGCATTGGAATGTCACCCTGGGTTTTATTTATACTTACTCACTAATTGTGATATAGGTAGCATCCATAATGGTCATTAAGTATTCAAATAAGTTCATATTTCCCCAAAGACTTAAGTGCAACAAACTCAGTAGCTAAAATTGTGTTCAAATTTCAATTTAATTATTTTTTCTAATAAAATATTTGGGACGATTGTAGGCAGTGCTCAGTAGTCACAAGTCCATGCTTGTATGTAGATAAGAACTTCTTTCATTTCTAGTATTCAGTGCTTCTCAGAAACTTCCCCACCTTGCTTATTCATGTTTGGGAGTAAATGTNGATCTTAAGCCTCCAAATACTGAAAATATGTGCATTTCCTAGAACACTGAACTCCATGAAAGCAGGTTTGTTGAGTTGTCCCTATCTAAATTGTGATATTATGATTGATGCCACCCCTTGACACTTATTAAGGAATTACTTATCTTTTTATCACCATGGATCTCCAGCCCTTCTCATAAACAAATGAAACCTTTAGCTCAAAGTTCAATGAATCAAGTTTAAATGAAACAAATTAAAACTCTTAAGAGAATGAATGTTAAGAAGAATGAAGCATTGATGACCTCTTAGCATTGAATTATTGACGGCATGTGACACTATAACCTCACAAAGTGCAATCTATAAACAGCTTAGAGAATATGACCTTTGGATTACTGTGGATCTTGTGAGGGCTTAAGTTTATTACATGCAGCTGCCCACANTGTATATCCTTGTAGGTTGCCGAAGGAGAGAATGCATTTATCTAGAGCACTGGATACTATTTAGACAGAGCTCAGCAATGCCATATCCAGGCAGAAGTGATACATAGCG
>LZPO01019340.1:0-11744 GCA_001675575.1 Neotoma lepida
TGGCATATGATACAGATCCAACTCCCCTCTATTGTGACTAGTATCATCACTCTATTCACAGATATTATTTGGTGAACAAAGAACAATTGACCATTAATTCATTTAAAAATACTTCTTAAGGGGCTGGAGACATGCTCAGTGATTAAGAACACTTGCTGCTCTTCCAGAGGATGTATGTTTAGTCTCTAGCACCTACTTTGGTGGCTCACAACTGCCTATAACTCTAGCTCCTGGGACACCACACATGTGTGCGTCCATGTGTGCACACATGCACATACACACAAATAGTTTTTAATTTATATTTATTTTTTATTTATAAATATTGCATTGTGGTTGACTCTTAAGCCATATATATATATATATATATATATATATATCAAAACAGACTCAGCAGCTTGCATTTATTTATCTTTGAGCACATGTGTGTGTGTGCATGTGTGTATATAGCAATGATAAAGAAAAAGAGGCTATCAACTTGAGAGAGATACAGGGACATAGAAGGGATTCAAGGAGTGGCAGCCAGGAGAGGTGGAAGGAAAGGGAGTAGGGTAAGTTCTACAGTTCTATTTCAGTTAAAAACATAGTAAGGAAAGAAAAAACTTAAAATAAAAGGGTTCTTCTTGAGCATACATTTTCAACAAGTCCTGTTATTGACAGCAGGAATACATTGGCATTTGTTAATAAAACCACAAGAGTCTCTTCTTTCTCTGTGGATCAGTCCTGTGTATGATGTGGGGAGGCACAGAAATGAAATAAATATATCATATTTAATATATATACATATGTTGCAGGTATGTATACACCAAGTGCTTAGTGGTTGCAGATTGTATTTTTCAGTACACTCCTTTCAGCCTAGCACAACACAGACAGTAATATTAAATAAATATTATTGGACTTAATTCCTTATATGTTATAAGTAATAATATATTCTTCATCAGCTAATTGTTCTTATCATAATTGCTAATATGGTTTGGGAGTCAACTACACTGCACAATAAAGTCTTGCTTTGCCTTGGGACTGTGAAGAGAAGATCACAGGCTCCAAACCTGTGCAAATGCCACACTGAAAAGCTAGACCTCTGAAAACCATGAGCTCCCGAGGACAGTGATGTGATTTCTCTAAGCTGCCTTTGCATTGTTCCTAATCTAGCACTAGCCATGGTATTTACACAGTGCTTATGAAAACAAAATAAATAAAGTTGATGTTGATGAGGAGGAAATTTGTTAGTCTCCAAAGACTTTAGAAGTTTTCTATCTGAAATTACAAAATGCCATGTGCATCAGCACTGAATTCTACCTCCTTAATTACTACTCTAAACTGCGTGTACCACATTTAGTTGTAGGAAGTGTGTAGGCATGCTCAACAGGTATTCCTTAGTGTCCTTTCCAAAAATATTATTGGGACAAGATGATACTAGAAGTCATGTTTGACACAGGAAGCCAAATAATTCCTATATAGAAGCCACAGCTTAATAAATATTTTATTTTACTGTCATGACTCATCAAGCTTAGTATTTCAAAGTTCTGTTTGAAATATCTTATGTAAATAGTTCAACCAAGCCCAAATATGTGAAAACTTGATGAACTCAAATAGCATAGACATTTAAAAACAGTGAAATTGTTCATTCTGCCATTTTCAAAGCTTGACAAATATATGGTCTAAGTGTATAATTGTTTAGCTTTATTTACACATTATAAAAGCATCATAATTGAAAAGCACTGGATTCTACCTGTCTTTTCTGGACGACTTCATTACCACAGTACTAACCTTTGGACAGGATAGCATGAACACCTGTCCCTTTGTGTCAAAGTCAAGGATCAGAAATGAGGACATCTGCCCTTTTATCTGTGTCCCTGATAAATCAATAGTTTCATCATTCTCAAACATGCCAATTTTATTCCCTATCTGACATCCCTGGTGCTCCATATGTGACTCTGTGGAAATCCAACTCTTCAGAATTCTGGGTCAGGACCACAACACCAGAGAAAGTACACAGTGCATATGCTCAGTGGCTTTGCCTATGATAACAATCAGTGATTGTATACACCCACTTAATCTTTCATGTACTCTACTGGATGTGATAAGTTGATTGCATTTGAAATCTCTATCTAGAACCTGAGGGAATATATATAAAAATGTACCCCAGGCTTACAAACACAATTGTTTAGAAGAATATGGCAGTTAAACAAAAGGAAGAGGAGCAAGGCATGGTGACTCAAACCTGCAATTCTAGCAGTTGGGAGACTGTGACAAAGGATTGGGGATCATAGTAAGACCTTGACAAAAACACAAATGAGACATGAAAGAGGAAAGGGTGGGCGATGTGATCAGAATAAGATGTAGAGGTGGTGTGAACTCTGATAAACTAGAGGGCATCTTGTGTTAAATAGCACTGCTGGTTCTAGTTGACTTTTTTCTTGTTCTCTCATCTTCTCAGGGCATAGAATGCTTCCTGCCACTGTATTTCATGAATGAGTGAGTGAATGAATTAATGCTAGCTGAAAGACCATTGCTACCAATCCTACTGATGCTTTAATAAGGAATTGAAATATAAGCTTAGTTTAAAATACTATGAATTTTTTCATTCACTTCAACAAGAAGTCTGTTTTAACAAATAGATCTACAGCTCAGGCTTGGCCTGTGTGCCAGCTACTTTCTATTCATTTCATATTCATTTTTCTAATAGGCAATAACTTTCTAATAATTTTTAAATCATAATAATTTAAATTTTATTATCAGATACTCTCTGGCTAGAGTTATGAAAATTAGAAAAATGATAGCAGAAGCAATAATGTATAGGATAGGTAGGAATTACACTAAACATTTGGTTTTTATTCTCACTCTGTCCTTATAAGAATCTTGCAGGAAGCTGTTCTATCCCCATCTCACTGCCTCTGGCACTTGCAACCTTCCCCCATACTTCTGACTGAATGGCTATTAGTTATTGACCTGCTTAAAAATCAGCACCAAGGCCATGTGGTTCTCTTCTCTGTACATTCAGTTAACCCAACTGACCTCAGAGAACCCACAGTGCAGTGCTTTCGCCTGCTCAGCTGGTAGCTTGTAACTTGTCCATTTTCGGACAAGCTACTTCAGTGGATTTTATAAAAGAGCCACCTGCCTGGACATTCATGAAAACTGGGCTCTTTAGATACAGTGCTGCAGGAGGCATGCTGAAAAGACATCCTAAAGCATATACCGAGGGTCTCTTTCCTTCCACCTCAACTAGAAAGAGGTGTCTGCCTGCCAAATGCAGTGGCTCTGGGAAATCAAAATAGAAACGGGAAAGAAATCAGGTGGGGCAACAGCAGAGAAATTCCGGCTCACTGTATGTCTTTGCTTCACGTCATTGCCTAGATGATGTGGCTTTTATTGGAACATGTCTGAATATGTATGCTTAGACTATTGTTAAGTTGGAGGATAAGTGACCTAAATCAGCAGGTAAGGGTCATAGAAACATTGCAGTCTTGCCTGTCTTGACTGATCTTAATTGGGTTTGTGAGTCTCTGACTTCCTTGGGGATTTTACTATCCTCTATTGTGAGGATTTGGAAGTGCTGTGGCTCAGGCTACTGTTTGCTTCAGAATTTCAAATACTACACTGCTAAGTATTTGACCCAGAATCGAGAAATAAGTATGCTTCATACTAATACAGACTTTTCCCTTCTCACCAAATATATAACAAACTACACAGACACACAATACAGACACTCATTCATTTATTCCATTTATTGTTTATTTAGTCATTTATTATTACTTATTCATTTATTCCAATGCATATAGTATTAAGTGGGGCTGGATGTGTCCATGTCTGTAATCTGTATTTAATTTTTAGGAAAATCTGACAATCTCCCCACAGTCACTAAAGGTAAATGTGGGTACAGAAATGCTTGAGTCAAGCTTGTCAGATACATTAAAGACTGATTGAAAATTTCATTGACCCAACTTTAGCTATGTTGCTAAGTAGGACACCAGCCAATGAAATTACATAGGTTTATTTTAAATCCAGTACTTAGAGTTAATTCCATGCCATTGTATACAAGAATAGCTTTCTAAAGGCATGCAAAGATGATGTAGTTAGTGTCTATTGTGAAATAAGATACTGACTGTAAGCCAAGTGATTGTACCAAGTACATTTTGTTTTGCTACCTGTTGAATACATTAGTAATAATCGTAAGTTGCAACTAATGATTTTAGGTAAACTACTGTTAGGACAATGTTGGTTCCTGGATTCATACCCTTCTTATGATCACTAGCCTCCACAGAAGTCAGTCTGTTGCTAGTCTCCAGAATGCTGGTGCCATTCACACAAGAGAAGAGATGTAATATCACAGCAGAAAGCAAGCAGTGCCATTCTTAAATGTGATAACTGCCTTGCATACTTACTTGCATGGTTACAAGGTGTTTTCTAAATGTCAGAACAATTCCTGATTGCATAGAAGCCCTGAACTCTGGCAAGCCTAAATGGACCAGATAACTTTGAATGCACATCTGTGTTCTATGAAGTCTAAAGGATCAGTGTACAAGCAACACAATACAACAGCACAGGGAAAGAGAATGAGTTGGAGGATGGCAGCTAGGAGAGTGCTTGTAGAGTTTGGGACAAGTGGGACAGACAAGAATGAAGGAAGAGGAACACAAGCCTCATTAGAGAGGCACAGCTATGGGTGTCAGCAGAGGACAAGAAGGAGAAGAGGATGAATTAAAAAACAGGATATAGTAAGGCTTAGAAAGTTGGCTTTAATGCTGAAAGTTAGGAACATGTAGACCCAACTATTGGCTGTAACCAAATTTATTCATTCTGAAGCTCACTGTTAGGCATTACGCTTTTATATTGCTTGGTGTTCAGTGCCTGCTTAATACTCAGGCCATCTGTTTTTTTAAAAAAAAATCATCACAAGGACACATTATTTTGGTGACAGATCCTTATGTGACCCATATATACAAGTGTGTGTATACATATATACACACACACACACACATCCTTTTCCTTAAAAAGGCAATATATGGATATATTGTTTGTTAATTGTCATCTTATGTTAATCCAGGCCACCAGAAAGTACTTAAATATTATCTTGCCTCTTGTACAAACTGGTTCACTCTCCAGCGTCATTTTCCTAATCATATTTGAAGTGTTTACTCCATATGAAGATAACATGATAGGTTTGTCTTTCTCTAAAGCTAATGTAGAGAATGATCACATTTGGGGATCTTTCTGCACTGCTCAAACTAATTGTAACAAATGCATTATACATTTCATTATATCAACTCATTTATATATGTTTTCTCACATATTTCTCTTTGTTCTGTAAGTTCCTCAATTAGTGGTAAGAAAGTTACATAATTTACATTAAAAATAAATTATGAAAAGACAGACCTGAGTTCAAACTGTGGAGATTTTTGCACTAGTGAGATGATTTGGATGATTTAATCTCTCTGAGGCTCAGTGACTCATCTAGAAAATAGAAATAATATTAATATTAATAGCAGTGATATGAAACTGCTATTTTATATTAATATAATTTACTTTTTAAAGACTCCAATATAAGCAGTAGTAATGTGTATGTTTATCTGGATAAATACAATATGTTCCTTCATATTTGAAGGAACTGAAGCAAGGTTTTCACTTGAGGATAGCTATGCACAACTTTGATTATTATTCAGTTATTATTAGTGAAATAATACCAGAGTTTGGCAAGCATAAGAAGTAGATGTCAGGTGAAATGACAAATGAGTGTAAGTTGTCATTGATTAGGAAATTTGAATTGATACTTCTGTCTTTTCTTAAGCAAGTCATTGTGGATTGAAAACCAAATCTCAACAGGGCAGACACTCTCAGAACAGGGCTCACAGTCTGGTTTGCTTGTGCCTTTGGTCCTTAACCTCATTTCACAGACTTCTTGATGTCTGATCACACACCAGTCAGCCCTGTCTTGTTGTATATTCTTAGTTTCCATTCATACTTTTGTTTAGTGTTCCTGAGAACAGGAAGGATAGGGTCTCTTGTGTTTCTAGGAACAGGATGTTAACTACATTGGGCCACTGTGTGTGGGAGAATGAAGTGCATAGGACTCATATGTTTCTGATTATGAAGGATACAAATATTTATAATACAAGTATGTGAGGGTGTACCTACCTTTCTGGTCATTTGATAGACGCTAAGCTAATAATATTAAATGAGAAAATAGTCTAACAACTAAATTTTGCAAAATAAAATGAGACAGATTCAGGATGCATACAGCAACCTATTCCTTCCTACCACCACAAGTATATTTCAGAGCTGCCTTTTCACATAGAAAGATATTAACAATTTATCTAATAGGAAAAAAGTAATTCATGAAAGTGTTCTCTCTATATATATATATATATACACATATATGTATTTACACATATATATATTTATATGTGTGTGAGAGACTGTGTTTTTGTTAAAATGTATAGACATTGGAAACTGTCTTGAACAATATACACAATATTAAGAGTGTCTCTGGAAGATGTAACTAGAGATGATCATTATGTTCTATGTGACTTTACATGGTTTGGCCAATGGCCTATATAACTTTTAACTCTCAGAAAAATAAGCTAATATCTATTTCTATTTCACATCATATAATTGGAAAATAAGCTTTCAGATGCTGAAACTGACAAAACCACTTGAGAGTCCAACTCACATGTTCATATTTTCACATGAGCTATGCTTTAGTGACTCAGGAATTCCTTCTTGTTTCTTAGCTTCCAATTCTCCACTGTGGGAAAAGGTGTGGAAATGCCTTGCACTAGAGAAATGAAGTCATTCCTTTCTTTTTGGGGACATCTTTTGGTCTTTAATTGACCTGATGTTCAAGGGATGTTTCTAGGCTATTGTTACCCAAATTCACTGGAGTTAACTATTGACTGCTTATGTTAATCCCATATATTTTGATGTGTTAATATTTTTAGTATTAGTAGGGGGAACTGGGTTTGAGAAAGGGTCAGAGCAAGTTTAAGATGGATCAATCTTTAGACAATGGGGTTATTAGGAAGTCAGATAGAGCAGTGGGCTAAAGTAAAGGAATCATCCTTGTACACAAGGAAGAGGGACCAAAGTTAGCTGACCTCACCAAGTTAGACTTAGAAACAAGGTTTCTTAAATGTCTGGCTGATACATGTGTTCAAAGGGTCCCAAGGACATTCCTGGATAAAGGGAGCCTGGAAGAACAATGGGCTTAGTTACTATGCATTAAGAGGTACTGTCTACAACCCTTCTCCACTTGGGTTTGTTGGGGAAATGCCACTTCTGGAAATGGAGGGTAAAGAGTCTGGGCTCTTGTGAAAGAGCTGTGCAAGGAGAAAGACTGACTGCAGGGGAAAGGTCACATTGTAAGGCTCTCCACAAAATCAAATATGCTGATTGTATATTAGATATATTAAAAATTCTGATAAACACTGTGCCGGATTCTTTGTACTGTTAGTAACAACAGATAAAGATCATCACAATGTACTAAGCAATCTGTTTATTTGTATATTTGTCCCATAGAAGTTCTACAATGGCTAATGTTTCTGTCTGTTTTATTAACATTCATCAGAAAGCTTCAAAAGAATTTCAAAACACAAGCATTACTACTTTGACTTGACTTCCTCCTTGCATTTATTTGCTATCACTTAATTGTGTTCACATAGCAAGGAGAAGCACTGTGTGACTTCATTTCTCTAGTACAAGTAACCACCAATAAAGTATTTGTTCAGCAATGGACAACAATGGATACTAACCCATAATGCAGCAGTTGAGGGCAGAATTGTACCATTGCTCAGCCACTGTTTCTACAATGAAAACACATGTGAAAACTGAGCAATTACAAATTTTCATGACATTACTCTACAGGTTACTAGTTCATTATGAAAGACTGAGACATTAAACCAGGAGCTATAAGTGGAAGGCATCTGAGAGGTATCTCAATTGAGAAAATGCCTCCATAAGATTGGGATATAGGCATGCCTGGAAGGCATTTTCTTAACTGAGCAGGTTATATTTATATTACATATAATATGTATATACTTATAAAACATACATATATATTACATATAAGTATAACCTGCTCAGTCTGTATGATGTCACCAATATGTATGTTTTCAGGGCTGACCACTTCATATTAGATAGCCAATCATGTGCTCTTCCCACTCTTGGCATTCCTTAATTGTCTTAGTTCTTTGTGTCAGATTAAGGCCTCATGTTCTTTTCCCTAACCACTTTGGCATGTCTAGCGAGGGATCGGGGAGTTTGCCCTTATACAGACAGAAGCTAGACTCATAGACACTCATCCAGATGACTGCCTAAACATAAGCTGAACAAGGACAACAATAATTTATTTTTAAATATTCCATTCAAAAATGGGAGGGTGTGATGAATAATTTTATGTCAGTTTGACAAGCAAAAGTCATCTGCAAGGAGGGAACCTCAATTGAGAAAATGCCTTCATAAGATTGGGATGTAGGCAAGCCTGTATCACGTTTCTTAATTAGTGAATGATGGGAGAGGGTCCAGCCCACTATGGGTGGTGCCATCCCTGGGCTAGTGGTCCTGGGTTCTATAAGAAAGCAGGCTGAGCAAGCCAGAGAAAGCAAGCCAGTTAGCAGCACCCCTCCATGGCCTCTGCATGAGCTCCTGCCTCCAGGTTCCTGCCCTATTTGAATTCCTGTCCTGACTTCCTTTGATGATCAACAGCAATAACAAGGGTAAGCCAAATAAACCCTTTCTCCTCAAGTTGCTTTATTCCCACTGTTGTAGCATAGTAACAGTAACCTACACTAACACAAAGAATCTTGAATTACTCTTGACTTCAGTAGGAATGACTGTGCTCTGATTTTACATTATCCAATCTTTCTTATTTGAATTTGTTTCTAAAAAAAATGTGAGAAATCAGACAGTAGACCCGAGCATCCAGGCTGTTTATATGGCTCCTCAGCATTCTGATTGCATCGGTCAACTGCTGTCGTAAAGACAGGGGATCCAGACGTTCCTCTTCATAGCTCTTTTCTTTTAAAACTGATTCAGACAAAACAGTTTGACTACTCTTGTAAGTCTGGCCCTGTCTTGAGGGATTTATGGATTTTTTTTCGGTCTGTTTATAACCTCCTGTAAAGCTTCAGGAACCTTTTGGATTAATCATCAATAAACATTTACTAAGCACTTCCCAGAGTTCAAGGTTCTCTACCAGTCACAGTGGGCTTAACAGTGTTCAGGGGAGACTCGGCTACTGCCTGGGGTGTCAGCAAAGTGATTCTGTTCTTTATCCGGTAATGAGATTATTTTATGTGATCTCAACAAGGAAATTCAATCCAAGGAGTGATTGAATACATCCCAGGTACAAGGCTGCTCTGCCAAGAGTAGGAGTGAATGGCACTCAGGAACTGAGGTGGGAGTGCTACAGGATGTGCTTGCTAAACATGTCACCCAAGGACCTGATGCACTCTATTCTTTAGCCATGGATTAACCAAACTCAGCTCCCGTTCCCATGCTATGTGCGATGGCAATCCCCTCCTCATGTTTGCTGCAATCTCTGGATCTCACAGATGCTCACCATCATCTTTTCGTGCCACCATATATTAATGCCATTGGCGTGTGTCTCCATGGTTACCTCGGGTCTTGAGTGTCTTGTGTCAGCTTTGCCTTCCCCATTGACCTTCACATAAAAACACAGAAGCCTTTAGTATTCATTGTTTCTCAAGGAATCGGATGGCCAGTAGCCATAACATATGTGTGAAGGAAAGAAGTGTAACACCAAAGTCACCAAGCAGTTAAAATCTGCATAGGTTATTGATTCATCTCAGGATTTGCGGGTTCTACCAAGCTTTCTTCTCACCATTTAAGCTTCTCTTGGAAAAATGCCTTTAGAAACTTTGACATTTCACCCATTTAATCTCACCTTCAGCAATGATTTATATAACATTTGTGTTATATTATAAGTAGTATAGAAATGCTTAAAATTATACAGAAGTATCTGCCTGGATTACATGCAAGTATTATGATACTTCACACCATGGCTTGGCTATTGGCAGGTGTTGGTGTCTATGGGAGTCCAGTACCAAACTCCCAACAGATACTGAGGGAAGTCCGTATTTTCCCTGGTTATACATATCAGTGATGTGCTTTTTCCTACTAGAAATCCCAGAGACATTTTGGGGGAGCCTCTTGAAGAAGGAAGGATTGCTCTCTTATTAATTCTAGTACAAAACAAAGCTTTGGAGCTCTGCTGGTAAGATCATGTGCTGTTAGGTTCTTAGGCAGGGCCTTCTTCCTCCAGTTTTGATCTTGAAAGTGAAGGAGAAGAATGAATTGTGCATTACTGTAGCTATAAGAGAAAAGATAGTGAGGATGCATTGTCAGAAGCAGGATCCTGGCTAAGTAACCAGAGCAAAGGGGGCATTTAGAGAACCATTTCAGGAAACAGTGAATGTGGTTTAGAAGTTGGTTTAGAAAACAGTGAGTGAACAGGTCATCAATATTCAGTGGTGCAGAATCCAGCTGTATTTAATGAAATCCTGAGGTGAAATGGGAATAAAATGGAAAAGAGCATGGCCTTATCCATGCTGACAGTTCAGTATATTTTATGTATATGAAGTAATTTAGTTAAAAAAAAAACTTATTCCGGCAAACTTTATAATTTAAAATGAGTTGAAGGCTTGAAGGAGAGGATGCCTGTATTTCTTTATGAACCTGATGAATAAATATTGTCCACTTTCTGACTTCATTTGTTTTCAAGGCTAAGAAATCATCCCTCTAATGGACATCCAGTATGATGGCACATAAAGGATGGAGGTGTGTGAAATAGTAAAAGACTTTGATTCATCCTAATGTTCCCCCATAGCTGCAAAAGAACCCTGCAGCTTCTGAAGAAGTGACATGAAGCTGAATGGTGAGAACTGTGGCAATTCTCAGAAAACTTAACGCCACCAGAGGATGAGGGCGCTGAATCATACGAAAAACAGTGAAATACATTTTAACCAGGTCAGCTACATTGGGGCCCTCAGTCAAAGCAAAGGCTAATATGGCATCCTATCTTCACATATACAGAGCAACTTATCAAGCAATATGCCAGGGAGACCAAGGGCCATTCCCCTCTGGTATGTCCCATGGGGAGAGACATCCTTCCTATAGTTCAGCTTTCTTTGCAGAAACCATTGTAGCTATTTCTGATATAGAAAAAAGACAATTTAATGTTCTAGCAAAGTTCTGGGATTGGTAAACCATTTCCCTAATGTCTTTATTGTAATAGCTATCATTTTGATCATCCCACATGTAACATTATTGTTTTGTAAGATTTCTAATGCATCTTAATCAGACATTTGGTTTCCTAAGCTAACCACTACTGAGGCAATTTCACAGATATTTCTCCAAATATTTATTTTAAAATAGTTTATTAGGTAAATGTCTGAAAATACTTCAAAACTGCATAAAATAAATCTGTTTCAATTTTTTAAAATAAAATTAGGAGTTAGAGTCTATGATAGAATTCGACTTAGTAGGTCCTAATGACAAATAAAGGACATGGTAAAGAGTCCAGGTAAAGGACTCTTTCCAGGTAAAGAGTCATACATATGTTAGGAGGGGCAACAGTTAAGAGAAAAGATGCATGTTCAAAAAAACATTTCTCAAACTGTCCAAAGATTTTAAAGAGTTGTGTGTGTGTGTGTGTGTGTGTGTGTGTGTGTGCAGTGTGTGTAGAGTATGGTGTGATGTTTGATGTTTGTGTGTGTCTGTGTGTATTT
>LZPO01019342.1:1168-11720 GCA_001675575.1 Neotoma lepida
ACCTGTCAACCTAGAACCAGTGAATACTGACAATTAGAAGTAATTAAATATCTATTCCATAAGAGGATTTGACTGAGAGTTCAGGTCTTTTTCATACTGTGTGTAACTGGGACTGGGTTAACTATGGAATTTTACTTGTCTACATTTCTAGATATAATGAAACTGGGGTAGAGAGAGGTTAATATGCAGAATATAAAGACTGTTTTCTATCTATTCTTTGGCCCCCAGACATATATCCAGGGCACTCCTAAATTCTTGGCATCCTTGGCTAAATCAGGGATTTATTTCTCCCAAACTAGTCTTTGTGTTGAGTTAATATGCTGATAACTCCTTAGCTTGCTTTCAACCTGGCAAAGCATCTGGGGCACAAACTCACAAGTGATTTTGAAGACAACTTTGCTCAGGTTTGCTTTTGTAGTTACCACAAGTAAGTTTGCTTTTGTTTTGTTTTATGTTCTTGAGGCAGGGTCTCATTCTGTAGCTCAGGTTGGCCTTGAATTAACTCACTAGAAACCTCACTGACTTCACAGTAATGCTCTTCCCTTAGCCTTAGCTCTTCCCTTAGTAATGGGATTACAAGCCTCCTCTTCCACACCCGACCTCATATTATCATAAGAGACATTGATTATGAATAATATGAGAAATGAGAAAAAGGATAAGGATTGTCTAAATTATGCACAATTTCCCACCCAGAAATAGTTAAGGCTAACAGATGGATGTATTTGCTTATAGTGTTCCATGATATGTGTATATATATATATATATATACATAGATATACATACATATGTATATACACATGTGTATATGAGTATGTGTGTATTTTTCAAAAGGAATACCATATTATCTAAATATAGATAACAAGTTTCACATTTAAATTTATGAGTATGATTTTCCATATTTCAAAATATGTTTTGAAAACAGAATTTAATAATTGTGTTATAGAATATGCACAGGACATTAACCTGCACATTTATGGTCTGGTCTGCTTGCCACTCCAGTCTGACCTTGGGATACTGGAAATTGTTATATTTTTATGTAGGACTCCTGTTATATTTTTCCTGTCTGGAATATGCTTCCTTATCTGGACAGAACTATATGATGGCCTCCAGCACTCTTGTACTCATATATATACACCCTATATAATTCCCTTCTCTTTGGTCATTTAACAGCTTATGGAGGAGGAGAAGGGTGCACGCTGATACAGTCAAGGGTCCTGAATCAGGTGCTTTTGAGATAATCAAAGGTTTATTACCTTTGGGTGGGTCTGACTTAATTCGGATAAAGTCAATAACAGTAGGGGAACTAGGCCCCTCCTACGGGGGCATATTCTCCTGCTGGCCTTGAAGGAGTCTGTCCTGATACCCTGAGAACTACAAGAAGATGGGGACTACAGACGGCCCCAGGAGCAGAAGCAGGCCCCGGCTGACTGGCAGCAAGAAAGTGGGCGACAGTCCTAAAATTATAGGAACTGACTGCTGCCTATGGCGTGGAGGAGCCTGGAAGAGATCTCAACCAGAAATCCACAGTGCGAATGTGTAGAGCAAGCACCTGTCTGCAACCCATCAGGCCCTGCACAGGGGGCCGGCTCATCTAAGCTGGACTCCCAAGTCAGAGAAACTGAGGTAATGAGTGATGCTTGAAGCCCCTGGGACAGTGATCCTTTGCTACTCAGCTATGGAGACCTCAAGCTTTCCCCTCCTCTCTTCCTGCAGTTGCCTATGCTTCTCCTGCTTCTCCTGACTGAGCCAAGAAGTCCTGTCCTCAGGACTCTTCTGGCTCCTCCCATTTATGGCGCCTGCTTCATTTTATTTTCTCCACCAACGGCAACCGCAGGGACAATAATAGTTGCCTTTTTTCTTATGCTGTTTGCATAGTCAACAATGGTGAGTATCCAGGCTCGGAGAGGTGAAACTGTATTTNTTCAATGGCTAAAATACATAGGGAAATCCGAAGAAAGGCAACCTGCCTAAATCACCATGTGTGGGAACGGTAACAGATTTCCCCACACAGGATGTAGTTTGAATAAAACCCAGTGAATGCCTCACAACGTATAACATTTAACATATTATCTGAAACTGGTCACACATCAAAGTGACACAGGAAGCCTATTGAAGCAAATTTCACTGAATAATTCATGTATGCATTAGTTGTGTGGGTACAGAAGCTGCGTCCATATACAATTTGTTACACAGCCTTGTCAGTTTTTATGTGGAAAGCGGAGTGAATGAAACTGCGCGTTTATGGTAATTGTCAGTTATTGATTACCTGTGAAGGAAACACAGTCCTTCCTGGGTTCCAGTGCCTGGTTAGCCGACAGGATCCTACAAGCAGTTACGCGCAGGGTTGCTGCGTGATTGGAGATTGCAGGCGGCGAACATGCTACACACTAATGACATCAGCTGAAACCTCCCATTGATTGGAAATGGAGCAAGTAGATGTGTAATATTTTAATTCCACATTTGAAACAATAACTCAGCAAAAATAAAACACATAGGCCCAATGATTATCTGACTCTGTATGATGACTAAGGGAAAAAAAATGACAAGCCTGGATCTTTCTTTCAATACGCTTAATTATCTTCCTTATCTATTATACCTGATTTAAAACGGGATGCACCAAAAGGCCAGCATCAATGAGATTTATGTAAAGCAGAATACTGTGTCTTTTCCTTTGCTGGACAAGAGGGTTAGAATTTCTGTCTAAGCCTAAGCTATTTGCTACAGTTGGAGCTGTGTAGCAGGAGGGCCATCTGATCCAGGAAGAATTCAAGAATTGTTGTGTTTCACAAGAGTCATCTGAAATGCTTGTTCTGGTAGTTAGGTGTTCCAGCCTCCCTCACTAAAATTCTGTTTGAGTGTGTGTGGGAGGGACTTGCTTTATTGTTTTCTCTTTCCCTTCCTTTCCCACTCCACACCTGGGAATGAACCTACACCTCCCTGCGTACTGTAAACGTTGAATCCCTGAGCAATATACTGATATCTTCTAGCTTTTATTTTGCAACAGGGTCTCACTAAGTTGTCTGATCTGGCCTTGACTTTATTATCCCCCTGCTTTAGCCTTTGGAGCAGCAAAGACTACAGGTGGGCAGCTGCAGGTGTGGTGGACATGTGCTGTAAAAAACAAAACAACAGGAAATTATGACACAGGCCACTGAGCTCTCTCACACAGTGACTGAGGAGACTATTAGAGCATTGGTCACCACTTTCCCCTATGACCAGAGGTGCTTTCCTGATGTGCTGTCATTTTCCTGACTCTTAGTGTATGTGGAGCTCCCTCGTCAGGAACATCTCATAGTGCAAATGAGAGGGAGGAAAGCCACGATGCCCATGGGAGTCAGCAGGGATGCAAATTCTTAAAACAATTCCAAGAGGCCTCACCCAGGCAGAGACTGCTAGCCAGAGGAGAGGCTACTGTTCAAAACGCAAGTGCAGGATGCTCAGCAGGTAGGGTTGTGAAGAGAGGGTGTTTCAGGAGGAACAGAAAAATCTGGATTTGTATATAAAATCATACAATTTTAATCTTGGGCTTTTACAAGAAAACCTGTAGTTTGACTATGAGATGTCAGTTCCTCAGATTGAGTCTTCAGAGAACTTGAGAAGCAAAAGCACCTATCTCATAGACAACAAAGGGCAGTGAGATGACATGAAACTGGGTATCAGAGTGAGAGACAGGAAGGAAGATTTATCCAAACAGGGATATAGCTTTAAAATAGGTGCTTGTTTTTGTCTTTGTTTTTTACAATTTGGTTTTGACTTGAGGGGTGGTTGCAAGGGCAGAGGACAGATTTAAGGCGACAGGGAGATAAGTGGGATCGGAATGCATGGTGTGAAATCCACAAAGAATCAATAAAAGGAAAAAAAGTGCTTATTAAAAAAAAAAGGCAGGGGCTGCCTGCACCAGACTGGCATCAAGAGGAGAAAGGATTTCCCAGTATTTATAACACAAAAAACACAAAATTAGATTACTCTCCTCACCTTCTTGTTCTGAAATAGGTTTCATTACCATGTATCTTTTTGTGTGTAATTATAATTAAAATATTTCTCCCTGTCTTTTCTTTCCCCTAAGCCCTCCAATATACCTCTCTCTGCTATCCAACAAATTCATTGCCTCTTTATTTTCACTAATTATTATTTCACACATGTATGTATATGTATAAATTACATATTATATATTCCTAAATATGACCCATTCATTTCATGATGCTATGGATGAAGTCAACCCAAAGTTATATCTATAATGTTGTGAGTTATAGATTTCATGTCTACCCTGGACTTGGCACTATTTTTTGGGCTGCTCAGTAATGGATGAAGGCTTGAGCTGTGGGGAGTTCTCTGGGTGAGGTGATAGAGAAGGCACATGATTAGGTGGAGCTCAGTGGGAGACAACTCTTGGGGANGTTGGAATCATTTTAAATTCCAAAATAATAAACTACTACCCTTCTTGAGGTGTCAGCTTCTTTTTAAATCAAGTTACCTATGTCAGGCAAAAATCCTGGAGAGCACTGGTAATTCCTAAACTAGGCAAATCACCAGAAAAACCTCCATGATCTCAGCCCAGTATCTCCATATGGCAAATTTGACAGAAGTCTGCTCTGAAACTCTCTCCTGAGGCCATTGGCTTGTGCCAAATTGCTCAATCACCAAGGTAGTGCCAGTCTCTCTGCCTCAAATCACTATGATCAAATAGTATGTTGAGTTTCTCAACATAGTTTCTTAGTTATAACACCATAAATACAAAAATAACCTCATATATGAGACAGAATGGCTCAAATATTCCACAATTAGCCTTTCATTTCATAATGTATAAGAGGAATGTTGATGATAATCACAGATGTTTTGAGACCCTCTGGTGAGCATAAAGAAGAATTCTGCTGACCTGACAGGATGGCTCACTGGGTAGAAGCATTTGTGTCTAGGCCTGATGATGTAAGTTTAATCTTTGTATTCCACAAGATGGCAAGAGAGAGAAAAAGCCAACTCTCAAGAGTTGTCCTTTGACCTCCATACTGCAAGCTAGCCCATGCATACCTGCACATGTGTGCACATGCACACACACACACAGATATAGGGTGAGAGACAAACATAAGGACACAGAGAAAGAGCAAATTTAAAAAAAAACAAAAGAGTGATTCTGCTGGAGAGATAGCTCTGTGTTCTTGAAGAAGACCTGGGTTTGGTTCCTAGCACCCACATGGCAGTCACAACCTCCTGTAACTCCAGTTCTAGGCGATCCCATGTCCTCCCTCTTCTGGTTGCCACAGACTTTTGTATGCATATGGTGCACAAAAACTCAAGAGGTCATGTGGGTAAACATACATAAACATAAATAAACAAACTTTGAAAAACAAAGAACAATTGTCCCAATGTAAGCAAAGCTTAACTACAAGTATGTTTTCAGTAACAAAATCCGGTTGATTTTTGTCCCTAAAGCTATTTCCTATTCTAAAAAACTATTATGTGAAAAATAGGGTACACTGGTGGTCACCTAACCAAATACAGAAAAGGCCCTAGCGATAGATCATTGCTTTAGTGTATGTAATGGGTGTTGGCTGCTTATTCTCATTTTGTTTATTGTAATTTAAAATGAATTTGGTGTTTAAAAATTTAATGTCATGACAAGGTATTATGAAAACTCACTCATGTCACAGTCTGCAAGCACTCTCTGCATTATAGTTGTGAGTGGCATTAAAGTGCTTTTACTTCAGGTCTGCCCTAATTAGCATGGATACATAACGCATATAATGCAGTAGGATCTATTTTTCCTTTTGTAAGTTTTTAGAGCCACAGAACATGATGTTCACGGAGACTTTCTAATGACAGAGCAGAGTCCTGGTAAATGCGGATTACCAAACTGCTTATACCCTAGGATCCTATTTTCAAAGAAAAAAGAGACATAAAAGTGGGAAATATACCAAAGTGTTAACAATAAATAACCTTTAATGACAGGATTAAGAATGTATAAAGGAAAATAAAACTGCAACAAGATACCACTTCACACCCATTAGGGTGGCTATTACCAAAAGTATTTTTAAGGGAAGATAATGGATGAGTAGAATTATCATCTTGAGAGCAGAAGACACTTACAGGTTTAATTGTAAAATGTAGGCAGAGGAGGTGGCTTAGGGAAGTGATTGCCATACAAGCTGGAGACCTGGCTTTGATTTCTAGCACCCACATGCAAATGCCAGGCAGAGGTTCTAGCTGTCATTCCAGTGTTGGAGAGATTGGACGGGAGAACCTCTGGAGCTCTCTGGCCAGCCAGTCCATCCGAATTAGTGAGCTCTGGGTTCAGTGAGATCCAACGGCTCAAAAGATAAGGTGGAGAATGATTGAGGCAGGCACTGGACATCAACCTCTGGTCTCCATATCCGTGTACACATATATGAACAGGCATCTGTGCACGCGTACACAAACACACTTTCAAATGTGCTACACTTACTCTTTTGATCAATAAGCAGATGGAAGAATTAAGTTAAGGGAAAAAAAATCATCATTTACTCATTTAAACTATTGTTATTTCATCTGGGAAACTGAATTTCAAAGCAGAGAGTGATTTTTCAAGAAATAATCTTTAAAAGTAATAAGGGATCATTACAGGGGTACTGGGGAGCCGTAGAGAGGGAAATAAATATCAGATTACAGGTTATCTGAAAGGGGAAATGTGAAAACTGGAGGCTTTAATTAAGGAAGGGGAGATAACTATATAATATAGGAGGAGAGTAAAATAACAGTAAGAATGTCTTAAAATGTCATAAGGATTCATTAATACTGATGATATAAATGTTAATGTACAAATATGCATGTATAGTTTATATGAAATTTTCTCATATGGGCTGACAATGCACTTCATCCCCAAGAGTCATAGATCATCTAACAAGAACCTCAACATCAGGCACGAGCAGCTGTCTTTTAAATTGTTGGTCTGGATTGTTCATGTCCCAAAACACGATTGGCTATTGCTATTGTCCTTATTGGCCCCAATAGATGGAAGGTAAATTCCTATTGCACTTTGGATACAGGTAAAAGAGACCACTGAGATGGAACTAACCTGGAAGCCTCCTCCTCAAGGACTAGCTTTCATGGTACCAGAAGGTTTCACACAAGCTTGCAAAAGAGAGAAGCACTCCTACACAGCTATGATGCCTATGAACCACAACACCACCAGCATGGCAGGGTAACTCTAGTGGCACACCTGCCTTGACAGTAACCAACATCTCTTTAATTGGACTTAAGAACTACTCAACAAAAGGAAAATCATGCCTGGTACTAGAAAGCTAGCCAGCTACTCAAGAGTAGTGAAGTCATGGATGCTGGAAGAGAACCTACAGCTGCTACATTACTGAACCAGCACAATCACCAACTACACTCTAAATAGTTGTCCTTATACCCACAGATAAGTGTAGTCTTCACCCTTCATCAAGGAAATTTCTCTGTTCAATTGATGGATACCATTACAGAAAACCAAATCCAATCAAATGTGCAGAATTGTGGAGCCTCTTCCCAGTGGTTTCATCGACAAAACAACTCTCACTCCCATAGCTCAGGGACCATTACAGAAGGAGGAGCAGAAAGATTGTAAGAGCCAGAGAAGCAGAAAGTGCTGTGATATCATGTCCCCAAGAAATGTCAGAAGCTACACCCTCAAAATCTCACCAACATGGCTACCTAAACATGATCTAAGCAAGGACACTACCAACATTGCATGCTAATGTGGAAGGGAGAAAGCTCACAAGACCTCAACCCTAGACATAGAACTACAGGCAACTAAGGAGTGCTGAGAGCAGGAAAAACAGTCTTCCTGGGGGATGAGCACACTAATTGTTCATCTAATACTAGTCAATGGTCAGCCCTGAAAACATACATACACATAACATACAGACTGAGCAGGTTGTATTTATGTATTCAGAAACACACACACAGATGTATACACACACACTGTTTATGTAACAACAATTAAAGGAAAAAAGGAGGCTATGACATTGAAAGAAAGCAAGGAGGTACACCAAGGGATTTGGAGGGAGGAAATAGAAGTGGGAAATAGTGTAATTATAATTTAAAAAAATAAAATAATAATTAAAAAAGGCAAGTCTTTATCAAACAGAGGCTAGCTAGTTCCAGAGCATTATATGGTGTGGACTAGGGGCTTAACTATTTTATTTATATAATTTTAAAGCATTGTGGTGTGACTTTCAAGTAAGAATGAAAAATGTAAATACTCTTCGAGCAGCAAGAAGGCAAAAAAAGATTAATACAGACAATAAAATGCCACAGAAGACTAGGAATTTGTTTGGCTCTGTGCTCATTAAATTGATTGTTTATGCACACAGGCTGTAGAACACATAAATCCTCATCTACTATATTTGTATTTTAAATTCACTTGTTTTAGACAGTACAAAGAAGCTGCTCAGTCTAACTTTTATGAATGTCAAATTTCTTGTGTTATGATCAACGAGCTTTTTAAAAACAATACCACAGTTAATAGACACAGATATATTTTCAATTTTCTAAAGCATGTATAGGAAAAGATCCCACATTGTGATGTTTGAAGTGTCCTGAAGCTTTTGTCAATTATTTAATTTTGGAGCATTTCTGAGATACCTAGAGCATAAAAATGTTTAAGAACTCTTCCATAAATCTAAATCTCGAGTTTGGTTGTGAGGATATATTGCATTGTTGAATTCTTTAAATTTAGCTAGGTGTTATGATAGAGTGCTAATATTAAAAATTCAATATTCGTGTTTGTGTTTGACAGGTACACTTGATACATTTTCTCCATTTGCTTGGCAATAAGAAGCTAATAAGCATGGCTGAAAGGTAACAGTAGTTGGAGAGGTAAGGACAGTAGTAAGAGATGCTGGGGCATATTGTGTGTCAGAGTGCCTGATCAAAGGCTTTACCTAATGGATTATAAAATAAGAGGTGGTGTGGCTTTTAACTAGACCATTTAAAGTGCTTTAAAATTTTAAGCAATGGAAATAAATATAATGACTGACATGCACACAGTTGAGCAGAGAGGAAAACCTGAAGAGACTATTGCAGCAGGCATAAGAAAAAAACACAAATTTCAGACTCTCTTCCATTTACTTTAAAAGTTTTATTTATTTTGTTGTTAATTAGGTTGCAAAGGTCAGTCTACAAGATGCCCTAGAAGAGGGTACTTTGTCCTCTCTGTCCAATGGCCTTTCCTGTGTTATATCAGGATTGACCTGTGAAACCAGTAGATGTAGTAAAGGTGATGATGTGTTACAGCTGAAGTTAGGTCCTACAAGGAAGCTGCTTGTCTTTCTGTTTGCTGGCTCAGTTGGGTGAACCTTCTCTTTAAGTCATAAAGATACTCATGCTGTCTGGAGACTGGCACATTTATAGAACAAGTAAGGCCTTCTATAATAAATAGCTAGGACTTGGTAGAATGTCATATGAGTGAATTGCTTTAGAAACACATTTTGTCTCAATCACTGGCAACCCTTCATGACTTCTTGACTTCCAGCTCAAGAGACCACAGAACTGTGAAAGTTAGCCAGGTTTGTTGTTTCAGACACTAAGTTTTGGGGAATTTTGTTACACAGTAACCATGAACTAATACAGACTTAACCCCATATGCAACTGCATGATACTTATGTTGTGTCTCCTTGTGTACAGGATTTAGCCACTCCTTGCCTGCTAACCCTCAATTCTGTTACTCTGCATTGCAAAAGGGACAATGAAGACACAATGTAACATAATGAGCAGACTGATTCAATTAAAAGGGCTATCCTGTTGGTGAACCAGATCAAATCATATTACCTCTGGCAGTAGAGATAAAAGGCAAATCAGAAATTTAAAAAAATAGGGAGATTGGTCTGCTACCATTGAAATAGCAAACTACCACACTGTGGCAAAGGCTATGCAGAAGAGCATATAGACCAGTGGTTCTCAATCTGTAGGTTGCGACCTCAAGGGGCAAATGGCTCTTTTACAGGAGTCATATATCAGGTATCCTGCATATAAGATATTTACATTGCTATTCATAAAAATAACAAAATTACAGTTATGGAGTAGCAACAAAATAATTTTATGGTTTGGGGGTCATGACACGAGGAACTCTATTAAAGGGTCACAGCATTAGGAAGGTTGAGAACCACTGCTGTATGTAGTCTCTCAATACTGCAGTCTGCCAGCCACAAGTAACGGACTCTTCCCCAGCAACCTGGATACATTTGGAGAGCAACTCCAAGTTCTACCTAAGAACCACAGCCAGGGATAACAACTTGATTTCAGCTTTCTTAATCCATGAGCAAAGAACTTTGTCCCCAGACTTCTTACTTCTGGATCCACAAGATAATGATTGGGTATTCCTTCTAGATACTAGATTCGTGGCCTAGCAGTAGAAAACTAATACTCTTTGTTTAGATGATGAGATAATATAAGTTAATATCAAAGACAAGGAGACTGGAGACCATGACAAAGAGGTAGGTACATTTTACATGAGTGGAAGTGATTCACTGGGGTCAAGTAACAGTCTTCATTGGTAGCCAGCCTGAAAGATGGCGCCCAGTGATCCTTGTTGCCTCCT
>LZPO01019344.1:0-11710 GCA_001675575.1 Neotoma lepida
TATGTCACTGTGGAGGTGGGCTTTGAGTTCTCATATATGTGGCTCAAGCCACACCAAGTGTCTCAGACCACTTCCTGTTTCCTGTGAGTCATGATGTAAGAACTCTCAGCTCTTTCTCCAGTACCATGTCTGCCTTCATGCTGCCTTGCTTCCTGTATGATGATAATGGACTAAACCTGTAAACTGTAAGTGAGCCACCCCAATTAAGTGTTTTCCTTTATAAGAACTGCTGTGGTCATGGTGTCTCTTCACAGAAATAGAAACCCTAACTAAGACAACACCTAAATCTCTTTGAGGAAGCTAGATATAGATCACATATGACTACATCAAAACTCCTCATAAAATACATGCAACACCTTCCATAAAGATAGGTTCTATAGTTTGACTGAGAAAAAAAAAGTTTATGAGAAGGGTCTGGAGGAGGGTCCAGTGCTGGCTCTGGCCACACTGATTATGCAAAGGTGACCAGGCTAGATAATACATCTGCTCCAGGCTTTTGGGTGGAAAATAGGTTTTGCATTCCTTCCCTTGGAGGAACAACCCTGTGTGTTTAAAGTTCCAGGCTCCCTAGTACATGTCCATGAGCACAAAGACCTTCATGCACCCTATACTGAATAAATCTGGAAGTCCATACACTCAATATATTGCATAACATAGAACATTTCATATAAAATTGGTAGACATTTTCCAAAACAGTATCCAAGAGATAACAGTATCTTTTAATTTCTATAAAATCACAATAAAACCCTAACTCCTTGCCTGGTATGGTGGGACCTCACTATAACCTAGCTAACAAGGTACATGAGGCAAGAGGATTGATAAGTTGAGGATGGAATGGAGTACATAAAGAGTTTTAGTCAAGCCTGAGCTACCTAGAAAGTAAGTTCACTGAAAAGAGAGAGAGAGAGAGATCCTACTTACTTGCCATCAATTTTATCTTTTATATCTTTTATATTTTTATTTTATACACTTAAACTACACATTTACACTGCCTTCTTATATCTCCAGTTCATGTTGTCCTACTCTGGGGCCAATAAGCAGTCTAAGTTTTTTCACTGTATCCAGGTTCCATTACAGTAGCACAAGTAAATATAAAATTTATCTTCTTAAGATGAATGCCACCTTGGCTTTTACAGACTCAAACCTGTGCTAGAGTTCCATATACAATTGTACCTATGACAACAGTATCTACATTTCAGGTATGAAAATAAGCACACCTGTTATTTGTGTTTGATATTTATTTTCCTTCATAATATACCTATAATATAGTTATCTAAATATAAACATAATGTATTTATATTTTTCTATTTAAATATACCTATAACATATATTTAAATAAATATATATATTTGTATTGTGTATATGATTATAGATATATTATAGGTGTATTATATATAAATATATGTGTGTGTATAAATGGTGTGTGATATATATACATTATACATACTTTTCCCCCTTGATGCTGGGCAATTGACCCAGAACCCTGCACATTCTAGGAAAGTGCTATACCACTGCGCTGCACTCATATCCTACTCCTACTGTTTTATAGTTGAGGTAATATAAGCATCATTATCATTATCTCAACTCTTCTTGATAGGCTGTATGTGTATGTGAATACATGTACACACACACCAGCACTCATATTGTGAGCTTGATCTCCTTACACACAAGACAAGAAGTTACAATTTCACTGTAACACCTTTAGAAGAACATATACAAGAGTATCCATCCAATATACTCTGATCACTTTTTAAATAATGAACCTTTAAGACCTAGTGAGAATTCAATTTACTTGCTTTCTCAATGAGTTCTCTTGAAAATTCTTTTCAGCGTGTGTTTTAGTGCAAATGGGAGACTGATTTTCAAAGAACTATCAGAGTAATTTCTTCCCTATACAAAGGGAAGAAAGAATGAAAAAAGGAGAGAAAGAATTGAAGGAGCCCTCTATCTTCCTCCGTGTGACTAATGATCTGCGAGATTGCTTATGCCCTTCAAGCTTTGTAAGTTTCTTCTAAAAGAAGGCTCCACCAGACCTCAGCATTGTTCGCAGATAGATAATGAATTCTGCAGATTATTGAGAACAGCTGGCCAACTGTGGCTTCCCCACCTGAGGCCTCAGCAGGTTGCTAGGCCAGGCAGCTGGGAAAAGCCAACCAAGACTTGTATTGAAGAATTAGAGAAATGAATGGCCTTTTTTCCAAGGCATGTACTCCCATGCTTCCCAGAAGCAAATACAATTTATTCTTACAGTTTTGGGTTTTTTGTTGTGGTTGTTGATTTGAAAAACCTGGCCTAATTTGCTCCTTTTCATAGCCCTTTCAATTAATACAGACAAAAGAAAGCAAGCCACTGTGGGCAATGGCATATAATTGTTTTCATTAGCCCAATTATTTGTTAGGTATCTAACATTTAAAATGTAATATTGAAATTTAAAGGCTTAATATAGCAGAAGATACAGAGGTTAAAAGATGTTGATGGAATATTTTGCATAACAGCTTATAGAATACAATAAAAATAAAAAGTAATTGAGAGATTTTTTTTAACTATCAACTAGGTTTGAGTTCTTTTAGACAATCATATTATTAAGAAAGGTTATAAATTATTGGTTTACCTCCCACTCCTAATCAAGACTTTGGCCCCCATCTCAGGTCACTTTATGAGGCTGGGGATTCAGCCCAGAGTGCAGCCCCACACCCAGTCACCATCCAGCTCTTATTACCCTCAACAGCAATTCTCATTTATATAATACCCATGGTCAACATAGCAGGCCACCTGGTCCCTTGCTGTCTNTGCCTCTTTTCCCCCTCGTACCTTATTATCTTCCTTTTATCTCTCCCAGAGAACACACAGTGCCCTAGTTTACAGACTCTGTGACTCAGCCTCCTGAGAAAAGAGACTGTTCTACATTATCTGAGTGCATCTCTGCTCCTCTAGCTTCAGTCCACCTTTATCCGATGCTCCCATACCTCACCCCCCCCTTTTCCTTTCTTCTATATCCATCCTGCATGCATATTCCCTTCCTTTCCTTCCTACCCAGCATCCTAATCCTACTCACTAAGCACAGCATGGTTTCTTTCTCTAGTTTTTCCACTCATACCCATAGTAACTAATGTACTCGTACACTAGTCAGGCTCCCAGAACAACTGTACTTGACAAGCGACCATTCTGTAATCAATGGACACTGTTTTCATGGTGGGTTGACTGCTGGACAGTGTCTATAGTCTCAGACAGTATTTAACTCACTGTAGCAGTCTAGGCATATGGCCCAGTGTCCTGAACAATAGCCTAAGAGAAGGAAATATAACTTGGACCCTAACACAACATAGCCCCTCCTGAAAACTACAAACACCTCTTCTCAGCAGATCTTAGCACAAAACCAACGAACCCGAAAAAAACCAGACAAGTTGTCTTCTCCAAAAGTTATCAACTCCACAGTAACAGCCCTCAATGAAAAGGACCTAGATAAAACTCTAGAGAACAGTGATAGATATGTTCAAACAAATCAAACAGGACACAAATATATTCTAAGGGAACACCGGTAGCTGCATGAATTAAGGAAGTCAATTCATGATATGAAAATAGAACTCAATAAAGAGATTAAAAATACAAAAGGAAAAAGCAAACCAAAGTGATGACAGAAATGAACAATACAATAGGTCAAATAAAAAGTTCAGTGGAGAGAGCCTCACCAACATAATGGATCCTGTGGAGGGTGGAATCTCACAGCTTGAAGACAAGGTAGAGGAATTNGATCCCTCAGTCAAGGTCAATGATGATTTAAGTTTCAAAAGGCATATGAGTGAAACATTCAAAATCTCTAGGACCCTGTACAAAGGCAAAATTCATGAATTATGAGAACAGAAGAAGAATTTCATGCCAAAGGAATAGGAAATATTTTCAATAAAACAAAAGAAAATTTATCACAGGTGAGGGGGAGGGAGATGCCCATCCAGAACCAAGAGGNTCACAGAACACCAAACAGGACCAGAAAAGAAACTTTCCAAGTTANAGCAGAGCCAAAACACCAAATAAATAAAATGAAAACAGCCCACTGCATATTGAAAACTGCAATAGAGAAGCACTAAGTCACATATAAT
Source organism: Neotoma lepida (assembly GCA_001675575.1). Classification (NCBI taxonomy): domain Eukaryota; kingdom Metazoa; phylum Chordata; class Mammalia; order Rodentia; family Cricetidae; genus Neotoma; species Neotoma lepida. The sequence goes on from LZPO01019344.1 coordinate 4,098, forward strand.
GGCAGCCCCATCGGAATAACTCCTGACTTTCTGTGGGAGCCCTCAGAGGTTTCCTAGTGAAATCTGAGCTTTCTTTACCCAGCAGGACTGCATACAGGATGATTGGACCACAGGCCTGGGTACCAGGTGTTAGGCAGGGTCTACACTTGGTTGTATCTAACAGGGAGAGGTCTTTTGCCTCGNCCCTTGGCCTTGTTATAAAAAGTCCTTTTGAATAAAGTTCTGGGCCGTTGGGTATTGACCCAGGTCCTCCCAAAGCTTTCCTGTGTTTCTGTCTTTCCTCTCATAGGCTAGGCCTATCATTCTATCATTCCTCATAGGAACCCTGTAAAAGGTGGGGGCTGGTCCCCCACAACTTTCCAGTGAAAGTCTTAAAAGCCAGAAGGGCTTAGAGAGATATATTTTAAATACTGAAAGATCACAACTGCCAACCCAGCATAATCTACCAGGGAAGGCTATCAATCATAATTGAAGGACAAAGAAAAATTTTGTATGACAAAAGCAAGCTAAAAGAATTTATGAATACCATGACAACACATAGAGGACATTGGAGAGATTGCTTTAGATGAACACACCCAAAAGGGTGCAGGGAAACATACATAAGACTAAGACAGTTGTGAAACAGAGGAGTATAAGAAAACACACACACACACACACACACCCCTGTGAAATTATAGAGATCAATAAACACCAAACAGATTTCAATAAACTCTGAACTGAATAGGGATGGTCTCAATTCCTGTATCAAAAGACACAGACAAATGGATTGAATTGGAAAAGAAGATAATCCTTTTATTGCCTCCAAGAAATGTCCCTTGTCCTCAAAGACAGGCATTGTCTTAGTGTGAGATAATAGAAAAGGGTCTTCTAATCAAATGGGATCTAAAGTAAATGAGCATGGCTACTCTATAATCTGGAAAAAAATAGACTGTAAGCTGAAACTAGTCAGAAGAGAAAAAGAGAGTCACTTCATGTGCTCAAAGAAACAATCCATCAAGAGGAAATTACAGTTCTAAATATATACACACCAAGCACAGATTCACCCAATTTAATAAAACAACTACTACTAAGACACAAAGACACAGATTAATGCCAACACAGTAATAGTCAGTGATTCCAATTCTCCACTCTCTCCACTGGACAGATTAACCAGACTTCCATATCCCATCCCCACAAAACAAACACACACTGTAATTAAAATGATACCATCGATCAAATGGAGCCACTATTTCACCCAGTAGCAGACTATGCTTGGAAGGTCAGTATTGTATCATGCAAAGCCTCACTCTGAGTAAGACCATACATGTCTTTTCTCCCCTGGTGGCATGCATAGCACTTCCTGGCACTATGAAATTTAGCCAGAAGGGTTCCTATTTGGTTTGAGATTGGTTTCTCTTCATCCTGCTGCCAAAGTGTATGGTGTCTTCAGAAATGGGGTCTTACCATGTAGTTATGGTGCATAACCAAGGGCAAGGGCAATGGCTTGTGTTGTTTTGAAGACTTCTGGGGTCACTGTGACCCATAACTGGCAGGAAGTGTCCCATATCTTGTACTGTAATTTTCACTTAATAACCATTGTCTTCTGGGAGTGACCTCATCCACCCATGCCTACGTGGTAATTCCATTCTAACTATTTTTTAGAGTTGTACTTTGAGTCAAAGAGAAGGAAGAATGCCATCAAATGCTGTCCTCTGGGCAAGTTGTGTTATTAAAATCATGAATTCATAGCTGCTGTGGTTACCTTCACAAAACCTATACAAGATTAAACCAGCCAAATTTTCAGCATAGGTGTGGTAGCTGCTCCCCAGATTGTGCCCTTTGTTGAGAAGCAGCAGATAGTTCCTCGGGTAGGGAGATTCATTCTGTTTTGAGGATGTGATCACTTTTAGGTTTCCCATCTTCAGTGGATAACTCAATATCCATAAATATATGGGCAGCACTAGCTGGACTTGAGGGATTGTATTTTTTAAAACATGAAATTGAAAGGGAAGACTATGTGAGGGATATCAGGGCTTGGATGGGAGAGATGGGAATGGATATGATGATATTTATTATACATTATATGAAATTTTCAAAAATTAAGAAAAATGTTTTAAGGGTAAAACATCATTAGCTATCAGAGAAACACAAATTAAAAATACTTTAAGATTTCAACTTATGGGCTGTCAGAGTAGGTATTATCAATAAAAAATGGCTACAAATGCTGGCAAAGACTTGATAACAGAACTAAGAATATATTGAACGCGGCATGGAAACCTACTGTTTTATTTTAGGAACTTATTTAAAATGTAATCAGGAATAAAAGAGTTTGAACTGAGAAGTACCTTCCTAACAGAAGTCATTGGTTGTTAAAAGAAAATCCCAGTGCCAGGTATGAGACACCTCCCAATGAGCTGCTCACCAGAGAGGTTCTATCGCTTCCCAAATCAATACAAACTATTGTCATTGCTCTTGGTTGACCACCAAAACATGATGGTAACAGCCTACTGCTGAAGACACTATACACTTGGGTCATAGGACATAGAGAAATCAAGCTAAAGATGAACTAGAAGCCTCTACCCAGAAAGCACCCTGCAGGACGCTGGGAGAAAAAAAGTCATCAACAGTCGTACACAGCTGTGCAAAGTATACCCTCTAGCGCAGTGGTTCTCAACCTGTGGGTCACAACCCCCACAGAGTCACTCATCAGATATCCTGCATATCAGCTATTTACATTACTATTCATAACAATAGCAAAATTATAGTTATGAGGTAGTAACAAAAATAATTTTACAGTTGGGGGTCACCACAACATAAGGAACTATATTAAAGGGTCGCAGCATTAGAAAGGTTAAGAACCACTGCTTAACACAATGGTGGCATGACTGTTATGGGAGCAACCAATTACCTTCTGAATGGATTTGCAGCCTGCACAGGCAGGAAGTCATTACTGGTTCTGTGAATCTTGCTGAGGTTATAGACTCTGGCAGGGACTAAATGATCATGTTGTCAAACTGCCTACTAATACTCATGTTTATACGTCCATTGTTCACCACAAAGACACACATTCAATGGTAGCAGATAGAGGTTAATGCAGAAACCCATAATGGGTCAAAATGCAGAAAATAAATGATGGTGGGGTGCAATATGAGACAGTTACTTCACCCCCTCCAATGCCCAGAGAAGAGGTGGAAAGCACATCAGAGCTAGATAATGGAGAGATGTATAGCAAAAAGACAACTTCTGGACACATTATGCCTATTACATTCATAAACTAATTGCAAATTGGGTCATCTGCACAAGACCTGCACCTGACTGAACCTATCAACATTTGCCATGATGCACCACTGTTCCTTGAGGAGCTATTGGCAGTTAATGACTGTAGGAGAAGGGGTTCCATTTTTATTTTTCAATGGTATAGCCAATGATATGTTGCCCATGCTCCAGTAAACAATCTCCTACCAACACTAAAGGAAGAAGCTAATTAAACTCAGTGGTCCACATACAAAAAAAGGAGGCCTTTGAAAGGAGGAGGGGGGCCTGTTGGGAAGAGGGTTTTCATCAGATGACAGGGTAAGAGCATGGTCTTAGGGGTGAAAGCTTCTAAAATTCATTGCTTCAGTGTATGAAACTGGTCAGACAATAAAAAAATTAAGAGTTTTGTGTTAGTGTCTTACAATGAGTAAAAATGGATGGACATGAAAATGATACTTAAAAATTATACTTGCATTTGTAATATTCCTCAACCAAAAAAGCATTCCAGAGAATATCTTATACTTTAAACCACCCTCCAATCTATTAACACATTGTTCTTTCCTAAGAAAGGACCACCATAATAGATAGATAGATAGATAGATAGATAGATAGATAGATAGATAGATAGATAGATAGACAGACAGACAGACAGACAGATAGATAGATAGATAGACAAACAGTTATCATCCTTTATCATTTGCTCTGCTTCTACAGTTATCTTCTGAGTGGAAGCTATTTGCAAAGTTCATAAAATACCTGTTTTAATACTTCCATGAGTATTAAGATATTTCGTGGGTTAATGTTGGTATTGAAAGAATTTGTTGAGGAAGCTGAGAGATGGCTCAGTAGTTGAGAGCACTTGCTAAGGACCCAAGTTTGGTTCCCACACCCACTAGGTAGCTTGCAACCATCTGGACCTCCAGTCCTATGTATCCGTCACCCTCATCTGGCCTCCACGGGCACCAGATGAATGTGGTGCACAGACACACATGTAGGCAAAACACTCATACTCATAAAGATGTTTTAAAACATAATTTGTTGATACCAATTATTGGTGTGCTGATATGGATGTTCTAACCCTATTGAGCTTAAATAATTTTAATTATCATCAGAAGAACATTGAAAACCAATAACCACCTTGAAAATAAAAAAAAATCACTGCAGAGTCATGGGGACTCAGTTAAACAGAACTTAGTATACAAAATGTCTTTCGTTTTTATTGTTCACTGAAGCAAAACTCACAAATGATGATGAGAATATCCTAAGGAAAACTCCCTTCAGTGAAGCCATTTCTGATTCAGTTACTCTCCCTTCTGTCCATCTGTGACAGATGGTTAGGCTGCAGGCCTTCCTGGTGGGCTGGCACTAGTCTTGTCCAATATTTAAAATGAGACAATATTATTTTGACTATAAAGACTCACACCAGAACACTTACTTTCCCTATACATAAGTATAAAAATACACATAGACATATACGAGCTGACTATTCCTATATATAAAACTATATTCTTAGCACTGCTATTCCAGGCACTCTACAGAGCCTGTGCCACTTGCTGTTTAACTGAAGTGCACAGTAGCTTAGACACAGTTTCCTCAAATGTCCCTCAACGTGGTCATGCACCAAGCACCCATAGCATTGCTCATACATCCCAGAATCACACAGTTCAAAGGTCCCATCTTAAAATTCTGGTTAAACTCCTTAACCTTCCAGATCTACATGAAAGTAATGTTCTTCATTGGGATTCAAAATGTGATCTTGCATCCACAGCAGATTTTGTTTTCACCAGCTCTCAAGAAAAACATAAATGAGATGTTTGTGAGAAGGGAGAAAGAGGTTATGTGTGATGCTATCATATGGGCCATAATTTCCCACAAACGCTCCAGGTAATAATTATCTGTGAAGGCAATCATACCATTTTCAAAGTGTTATAAAAATCAGAACTCCAAAAGCAGATAAATTCCCTTTACAAGTTAATTTATTCTTGGGTAGTATCTATCCAATTGCAGTAACTCATTATAGTATGAGAACTTTAATGATGTTGTGCATTAGGTTAAATAAAATAATACCTTTAAAAGACACCTCTAACACATACTGTACCATGGTCCTACTAAAATGTATGAGACCTAACATCAAGAGAAAAAAAACCACAAATCCCAAAACCAGATTCTGATAATTATTCTTCTTTCAGAGGGAAATATTCACCACAATGGACAATGGAACCAAACTGAAAGACACATCAGCAGTGTAGAAATGGCAGCCTGCCGTCCTGCAAGTAGGCAGGTGGCATTTTTCCACTTTCTATTTTCCTCTGATTCATAAACACAAAATTTAAATCAAACAGAAAACCCAGTGGCTATCAACCCATGTAGATAAATAGAGGAAATTAAGGTGTGACGGTTCTTGCCACAAACATTTTTATCTAATATTGCTAATGGAAATTTCAAATACTGGAATTAAGAGTAGAAAGCTATGGACAGAGGTCAAATGTGATCACAATGCTGGAAATCAAAAAGCTTGCTCAAAATCCAGGCCCCCAAATGAAAGTGAAACAAAAGACTAAAACTTATTTAACTTAGGAACATGCCAGCATTATAATTTGGTCACAAAACTAAGTCTAAATATCACTAGGAGTACTTTTTAAAAACTGGGATGAAAAAAGTAATTGTGTAAGGCTAAGTTAGGTTTCAAATCCTAGACTGTAGAAACAAATGGAGAGTTGGCGCGATGGTTCCCTCTCTTATCTTCTCACTCCCCAGATCCAGTTCATCTGCAAGTCCCATTGGTCCTACACACCTCCAAACTGTGTCTAGACCCGACCTACTTCTCAGCCTCTCCACCAAGGGACTTTCATCTTCCATTCAGATGGCTACAAGCAGCCTGCTAGCACAGGTTCCCATGTCCCTTTTATCATCTCTTTGCAACCCTGAACTCAACACTGGCGTCGATTTGCCTTTTCTAATCCTTAATCTGCTTCAATTTGTAGAATAAAAATTGAGGCTCCATAGTGGCCACAGTATCCACTAAAAGATGACCACAGTTTACTCCAACCTCAGTTACTACCCTTCCCAGTACCCACTTTCTGCCTTCAACATGCTCTATACAATCCAGACTAATATGCTTATACACAGAGGACTTTTGCCTCTAGGTGTTCATCTATACTGCTCTCTCTCATGGCTACCGGATAGTCTGTAAGACTAGCACATTACCAGTGAGACTAGTAATCTGTCAAGTTAAGAAGCGTACAGCCTGTGCAATACCACATCTTCCCAGGCCCCTCCCCCATAGTTTTCCTCTCTGCTCAAAGGTCACCTCTTCAGAAAAGCAGCCCTTTGTGTTCCCATTCAAAATGTCACACGTCTCTAGAAACCCCCCATTCCCCTTCTCATTTATTTTTTACTATAGCATTTATCAAGACTTGACAAAATACTGTATTTCATTTAATGTAAGATCTCATTAATTGTGAGCTCACCACTTTAAAAACGCTCTACTGAAAAAGACACAGCCAATTAAACTATGATGTATCATCAATTGTAAGTGGCATCTTGACTTGAAAGATGTTAAATTATGAAGAAATTGTATTTTTATAAATCAACAAAATAGCTTCATCCACTTATTATTTATTATCCACATGGCCTTTAGAATTAAGCTCCAAGAAGGCAGGCCTTGTATCATTTATTTTTGTTTGCTTTTTGTTTTTGTTTTCCTTGTGCAAACTGAAGCAACGTCCAGACACATAATTCAAGAAAAAATTTTAGTTGAATGAATGACATCAAATAAAAGTACTTTAAAATTCCTCATTTCATATAGGGAAGATTTAAAAGTTAATATTTCTATATTTTAAAACTGGTCCTGTCAAGGGTCAGTCCTAGATGAGAGCAGGGCTCATGGGCCACACCCCTCACTACTGAACTATTGGTAGATTCAGGAAGAGGAAGGGGTCATTGTCTTTAGTGCTGGTCCCACCAGGCTCCAATGGCTAGCTCCAAACCCTCACACAGATGGCCCTGATAAAAATCTATGGGTCACAAAACAAAACACATAGACAGGAATATGAGGAAGAGATGTGTAAGAAGTGGAGTGGGTAGGCAGGGTGGGAGGCAGTTAAGAGAGGGGGTGTGACAGTCATCAGTATGCCTTGCATACATGTATAAATTGTCAAAGAACAACTTAACTAATTTTTTAAAGTTTAAAAACATTTTAAAGTCAGTACTTCATCCCTGAAATTTGTAATTGGATACAGATATAATTTAATTTTTAAGTAAAATACTATGCAATTCAAGATTAAAAGGCATTATACTCAATTAAGACCTGAGTATCTTTCAGACTACAGAGTTTGGTCCTGAACACACACACACACACACACACACACACACACACC
>LZPO01019347.1:0-11676 GCA_001675575.1 Neotoma lepida
GCTTTAGGGTCTCTCTAAAATGGATCCAAGAAGTCATTCAGAGCTAAGTTCAATGACAAAAACAAAAACCTGGAGCAAGGCTTCAAACAGGCATGTGGTTCTATATTAGTGGGTCTGTTTCTCTCTGTCAGCTCACTGGCTGACCCCTGCCCACCCCCCAGCCCACCCAAGGTAGCCGTAGACCTCCCACTGGTATGTGCAGCTTTTATCTGGTAATACTCATCCACCCATCCTTGGGCTTCTCAAGTTCAGCAGGATTTCTCAGCTCTCTCATCTCTGCCTACTCCAAACTTCCAGACCTGACCTGGAGAATTGGATTTTACCTCCAGGTGTTTCAACTGGGTGTTGTGAATATTTCCTCCAGTGTATGATAGGACTCACACTGAAGGACTCTGAAGGACCAAAGGACTTGACTGAAAAGCATTCTCTTGTCTTTGAACACAGCGTGGTTTGTAAATGATTCTTTACCATTTATTAATAAACAAATCCCGTGCACAAATATTAAAGGAAAAGGAAAACCTGGGACGCATCTAAGCTACAGCGAGAGCACCTGCTGCTTTTTCTTTCCCGGCTCTAAATGGCCTTGCTTCTCCTCACTCTGCCTCTTCTCCAGGTCACATACACTCCTACTGTAAAACCCACCTCTTGGACTAAAATACTTTTTTGAATTATATAGCAGACCAGTGACAGAATTCCCATAACATTTTCCCCTTTTTGTCTAAGAAGGAAAGGTTCTAACTACAACATAGTAAAACTATACAGTAAGAATTATTAAAAATTTCTTATCCCATCACTGAAATATAAAACTAGGATGTGGGCTATAGCCCACATTCTGAGAATCCCACTATTAGGAGCATAATTCTAAAAGATACGTTTCAGGCCTACTTTAGGCGTGGAGAATTAAGAGAAATAAACATAAAACATTTCATGGCAACTACTCATAAGAATAAACTCTTGAATGACTATTTTCATTGATTTAACTGCTTAATTTTTCTTCACTTTTTCCTTACAAAATGTTGTAGACATTCTTTCCCACTCTAACAAGCATCAACACTTCTGCTGGCCTACTGTCTTAAATCTCTTTTTATTTTTATTTATTTATTTTTATTTTTTTATTTTTGTTTATGTGCCATTTCTACTACATTCTTAGATGAGGTTTCTGTTCCTATCTTCATTCCATTTTTTGTCTTTTTTACTACTATAGGTTAATTATACATAATGGGTTTCATTGTGACATTTTACTGGCATCTACAATCCACTTTGATCATAGTCATCCATTACCATCTATTACTCTTCTATTTTTGTTGGTCACCTTCCTCTTCCCATCTAGATCCATTCTTCTTTTACGTCTTTTCTTTTTCATGATCCATGAATTTGATTAGCCTTGCTCACAAGACTGTAGGCACCCTTACCAGTGGCTACGCCACTGAAGAAAATGTCTATCCCTCACCCATTAATCATTAATTGCATGTAAATCCTTCAGGAGTGGTGGGGTTTCACAAGTTCCTCTTCATCCATGATAGGATGTTGACAGGGCCAATCTTTTTTTTATAAGATGTATTTTTATTAGTTCTTTGGGAAATGCATACAGTGTATTTTGACCATATTCACCCTCCTTCCTTCAGTTCTCCCCTGATCCATACCCCTTCCCCTCCCACCCAACTTCTTGTTCTTTTTTTCCAACATTTTTTCCTTTTATTGAAAATAGATTTTTTCTCATGTAATATACCCTGATTACAGTTTCCCCTCTCTCTACCCCTCCCAGTTCTCCCCCCACCTCCCCTTTTATTCAGAGCTACTCCTTTTCTTTCATTAGAAAACAAACAGGCTCTAAGAGATAATAATAAAATATAAAAAGATAAAATAAAAACTAATGTATTGGAATTAAACAAAACAAGCAAACAGAAGGAAAAGAGCCCAAGAGAAGGCACAAGAAATGGAGACCCACTTATTCACACACTCAGGAGTCCCATAAAAACACCAAACTGGAAGCCATCCTAGCTACTCAAAGGACCTGATGCAGACCCCATGCAGGCCCTGTGCTTGCTGTAACAGGGCCAATTTGTTCAGATTTCTCAAGGTAACCACAGATGCTTTGAGGTTGACAGTACAAATGGCCATGTTATGCCTGCAAGTCAGAGTTCCACAACACTCCACTTCCCTCCAGCTCTCCTAGTCTACTCCTTCTTCTGTGATGTTTCCTGAGTCTTGGATGATATTTTCTACCTTTTATTGAATTTTTAACGATTTTATATGTGTATAAAATGCATTATAATTTATGTTCACTCCCTACCGTCTTTTATCTCCCTCATACCCCTTTATTAAGTCCCTTTCTCCCTTTCATATCTTTTTGTTCTGTTTTGTGGCCCATCAGTTTAACAGAGCTGTCTGTGTGGATGTGTGTATTCTAGAATTACAGGCACATACTACCACACCCAACATTTTATGTGGGTACCAAGGATCTGAATGTAGATCATAACATTTGAGTGTCAGGCACTTACCTGCTAAGCCATCTCCCCAGCCAGACATTTAATGTAAAAATTTTAATAGTTCTGACATTATAATCTATGTTTAATTGTTCCTGTTTATCTGAAAATGTCCCTTTAGACTTAGTTATCTAACTCAGGATCCAAAAAGGGTATACATATAACACTTAGTATGTCTCTGTAGGATCTTTTCATCTTAACCTGTATTTTCATTTCATATACTATAATATGTAGAAGTACATAGTTATCAGAAACTAACTTTTATAGCCAAATTATGAAGAAAAGTCTACTCTCTTATATTTAAGTAGAATTTCATGGTTGGATTGAGCATACAATTCTCATAAGAATCATGTTGTCATGAAGGGAATAAAGAAATTAAGTTCTACAACCTCCTAAATGAAGAGGCTACTGGTGCCTCAGACCTTGATTTTGATTGACTTAATATTTCAGTTTCTTCACTTCCAATTTTAATTCCATAAAATATGAACTTACCTTTTTATAATACATTTAGTCTTTATAAAAAATGTTTCTAAACATCTGTCTCTTATCTTCCAATATGAGCTCTCAAAAACAGTTTAGCCCAATACAGACAGTTCTTCATTACATTATTTTATATTCTTTTATGCTATATTGTGGGGATCTCTACGATCTTTACAGCATAGCCAATGCTGGTTCAAACTTTGGGAATCTGACCACAGGAGTCTGAATGGTTTATTTTAGGTATATTTAAGCACAATACAATCTGGGGAAAACTATTCTTTTGATGATTCTCTCAATCTTGCATGCACAACAAAGCTTACTTGTGGTGGTTTGAAAGAAAATGGCCCCCAAAGGGAGTAACACTAACAGGAGGTATGGCCTTGTTAGAGTATATGTGGCCTTGTTGGAGGAAGTTATGTCACTGTGGAGGTGGGCTTTGAGTTCTCATATATGTGGCTCAAGCCACACCAAGTGTCTCAGACCACTTCCTGTTTCCTGTGAGTCATGATGTAAGAACTCTCAGCTCTTTCTCCAGTACCATGTCTGCCTTCATGCTGCCTTGCTTCCTGTATGATGATAATGGACTAAACCTGTAAACTGTAAGTGAGCCACCCCAATTAAGTGTTTTCCTTTATAAGAACTGCTGTGGTCATGGTGTCTCTTCACAGAAATAGAAACCCTAACTAAGACAACACCTAAATCTCTTTGAGGAAGCTAGATATAGATCACATATGACTACATCAAAACTCCTCATAAAATACATGCAACACCTTCCATAAAGATAGGTTCTATAGTTTGACTGAGAAAAAAAAAGTTTATGAGAAGGGTCTGGAGGAGGGTCCAGTGCTGGCTCTGGCCACACTGATTATGCAAAGGTGACCAGGCTAGATAATACATCTGCTCCAGGCTTTTGGGTGGAAAATAGGTTTTGCATTCCTTCCCTTGGAGGAACAACCCTGTGTGTTTAAAGTTCCAGGCTCCCTAGTACATGTCCATGAGCACAAAGACCTTCATGCACCCTATACTGAATAAATCTGGAAGTCCATACACTCAATATATTGCATAACATAGAACATTTCATATAAAATTGGTAGACATTTTCCAAAACAGTATCCAAGAGATAACAGTATCTTTTAATTTCTATAAAATCACAATAAAACCCTAACTCCTTGCCTGGTATGGTGGGACCTCACTATAACCTAGCTAACAAGGTACATGAGGCAAGAGGATTGATAAGTTGAGGATGGAATGGAGTACATAAAGAGTTTTAGTCAAGCCTGAGCTACCTAGAAAGTAAGTTCACTGAAAAGAGAGAGAGAGAGAGATCCTACTTACTTGCCATCAATTTTATCTTTTATATCTTTTATATTTTTATTTTATACACTTAAACTACACATTTACACTGCCTTCTTATATCTCCAGTTCATGTTGTCCTACTCTGGGGCCAATAAGCAGTCTAAGTTTTTTCACTGTATCCAGGTTCCATTACAGTAGCACAAGTAAATATAAAATTTATCTTCTTAAGATGAATGCCACCTTGGCTTTTACAGACTCAAACCTGTGCTAGAGTTCCATATACAATTGTACCTATGACAACAGTATCTACATTTCAGGTATGAAAATAAGCACACCTGTTATTTGTGTTTGATATTTATTTTCCTTCATAATATACCTATAATATAGTTATCTAAATATAAACATAATGTATTTATATTTTTCTATTTAAATATACCTATAACATATATTTAAATAAATATATATATTTGTATTGTGTATATGATTATAGATATATTATAGGTGTATTATATATAAATATATGTGTGTGTATAAATGGTGTGTGATATATATACATTATACATACTTTTCCCCCTTGATGCTGGGCAATTGACCCAGAACCCTGCACATTCTAGGAAAGTGCTATACCACTGCGCTGCACTCATATCCTACTCCTACTGTTTTATAGTTGAGGTAATATAAGCATCATTATCATTATCTCAACTCTTCTTGATAGGCTGTATGTGTATGTGAATACATGTACACACACACCAGCACTCATATTGTGAGCTTGATCTCCTTACACACAAGACAAGAAGTTACAATTTCACTGTAACACCTTTAGAAGAACATATACAAGAGTATCCATCCAATATACTCTGATCACTTTTTAAATAATGAACCTTTAAGACCTAGTGAGAATTCAATTTACTTGCTTTCTCAATGAGTTCTCTTGAAAATTCTTTTCAGCGTGTGTTTTAGTGCAAATGGGAGACTGATTTTCAAAGAACTATCAGAGTAATTTCTTCCCTATACAAAGGGAAGAAAGAATGAAAAAAGGAGAGAAAGAATTGAAGGAGCCCTCTATCTTCCTCCGTGTGACTAATGATCTGCGAGATTGCTTATGCCCTTCAAGCTTTGTAAGTTTCTTCTAAAAGAAGGCTCCACCAGACCTCAGCATTGTTCGCAGATAGATAATGAATTCTGCAGATTATTGAGAACAGCTGGCCAACTGTGGCTTCCCCACCTGAGGCCTCAGCAGGTTGCTAGGCCAGGCAGCTGGGAAAAGCCAACCAAGACTTGTATTGAAGAATTAGAGAAATGAATGGCCTTTTTTCCAAGGCATGTACTCCCATGCTTCCCAGAAGCAAATACAATTTATTCTTACAGTTTTGGGTTTTTTGTTGTGGTTGTTGATTTGAAAAACCTGGCCTAATTTGCTCCTTTTCATAGCCCTTTCAATTAATACAGACAAAAGAAAGCAAGCCACTGTGGGCAATGGCATATAATTGTTTTCATTAGCCCAATTATTTGTTAGGTATCTAACATTTAAAATGTAATATTGAAATTTAAAGGCTTAATATAGCAGAAGATACAGAGGTTAAAAGATGTTGATGGAATATTTTGCATAACAGCTTATAGAATACAATAAAAATAAAAAGTAATTGAGAGATTTTTTTTAACTATCAACTAGGTTTGAGTTCTTTTAGACAATCATATTATTAAGAAAGGTTATAAATTATTGGTTTACCTCCCACTCCTAATCAAGACTTTGGCCCCCATCTCAGGTCACTTTATGAGGCTGGGGATTCAGCCCAGAGTGCAGCCCCACACCCAGTCACCATCCAGCTCTTATTACCCTCAACAGCAATTCTCATTTATATAATACCCATGGTCAACATAGCAGGCCACCTGGTCCCTTGCTGTCTNTGCCTCTTTTCCCCCTCGTACCTTATTATCTTCCTTTTATCTCTCCCAGAGAACACACAGTGCCCTAGTTTACAGACTCTGTGACTCAGCCTCCTGAGAAAAGAGACTGTTCTACATTATCTGAGTGCATCTCTGCTCCTCTAGCTTCAGTCCACCTTTATCCGATGCTCCCATACCTCACCCCCCCCTTTTCCTTTCTTCTATATCCATCCTGCATGCATATTCCCTTCCTTTCCTTCCTACCCAGCATCCTAATCCTACTCACTAAGCACAGCATGGTTTCTTTCTCTAGTTTTTCCACTCATACCCATAGTAACTAATGTACTCGTACACTAGTCAGGCTCCCAGAACAACTGTACTTGACAAGCGACCATTCTGTAATCAATGGACACTGTTTTCATGGTGGGTTGACTGCTGGACAGTGTCTATAGTCTCAGACAGTATTTAACTCACTGTAGCAGTCTAGGCATATGGCCCAGTGTCCTGAACAATAGCCTAAGAGAAGGAAATATAACTTGGACCCTAACACAACATAGCCCCTCCTGAAAACTACAAACACCTCTTCTCAGCAGATCTTAGCACAAAACCAACGAACCCGAAAAAAACCAGACAAGTTGTCTTCTCCAAAAGTTATCAACTCCACAGTAACAGCCCTCAATGAAAAGGACCTAGATAAAACTCTAGAGAACAGTGATAGATATGTTCAAACAAATCAAACAGGACACAAATATATTCTAAGGGAACACCGGTAGCTGCATGAATTAAGGAAGTCAATTCATGATATGAAAATAGAACTCAATAAAGAGATTAAAAATACAAAAGGAAAAAGCAAACCAAAGTGATGACAGAAATGAACAATACAATAGGTCAAATAAAAAGTTCAGTGGAGAGAGCCTCACCAACATAATGGATCCTGTGGAGGGTGGAATCTCACAGCTTGAAGACAAGGTAGAGGAATTNGATCCCTCAGTCAAGGTCAATGATGATTTAAGTTTCAAAAGGCATATGAGTGAAACATTCAAAATCTCTAGGACCCTGTACAAAGGCAAAATTCATGAATTATGAGAACAGAAGAAGAATTTCATGCCAAAGGAATAGGAAATATTTTCAATAAAACAAAAGAAAATTTATCACAGGTGAGGGGGAGGGAGATGCCCATCCAGAACCAAGAGGNTCACAGAACACCAAACAGGACCAGAAAAGAAACTTTCCAAGTTANAGCAGAGCCAAAACACCAAATAAATAAAATGAAAACAGCCCACTGCATATTGAAAACTGCAATAGAGAAGCACTAAGTCACATATAATGGCAGCCCCATCGGAATAACTCCTGACTTTCTGTGGGAGCCCTCAGAGGTTTCCTAGTGAAATCTGAGCTTTCTTTACCCAGCAGGACTGCATACAGGATGATTGGACCACAGGCCTGGGTACCAGGTGTTAGGCAGGGTCTACACTTGGTTGTATCTAACAGGGAGAGGTCTTTTGCCTCGNCCCTTGGCCTTGTTATAAAAAGTCCTTTTGAATAAAGTTCTGGGCCGTTGGGTATTGACCCAGGTCCTCCCAAAGCTTTCCTGTGTTTCTGTCTTTCCTCTCATAGGCTAGGCCTATCATTCTATCATTCCTCATAGGAACCCTGTAAAAGGTGGGGGCTGGTCCCCCACAACTTTCCAGTGAAAGTCTTAAAAGCCAGAAGGGCTTAGAGAGATATATTTTAAATACTGAAAGATCACAACTGCCAACCCAGCATAATCTACCAGGGAAGGCTATCAATCATAATTGAAGGACAAAGAAAAATTTTGTATGACAAAAGCAAGCTAAAAGAATTTATGAATACCATGACAACACATAGAGGACATTGGAGAGATTGCTTTAGATGAACACACCCAAAAGGGTGCAGGGAAACATACATAAGACTAAGACAGTTGTGAAACAGAGGAGTATAAGAAAACACACACACACACACACACACCCCTGTGAAATTATAGAGATCAATAAACACCAAACAGATTTCAATAAACTCTGAACTGAATAGGGATGGTCTCAATTCCTGTATCAAAAGACACAGACAAATGGATTGAATTGGAAAAGAAGATAATCCTTTTATTGCCTCCAAGAAATGTCCCTTGTCCTCAAAGACAGGCATTGTCTTAGTGTGAGATAATAGAAAAGGGTCTTCTAATCAAATGGGATCTAAAGTAAATGAGCATGGCTACTCTATAATCTGGAAAAAAATAGACTGTAAGCTGAAACTAGTCAGAAGAGAAAAAGAGAGTCACTTCATGTGCTCAAAGAAACAATCCATCAAGAGGAAATTACAGTTCTAAATATATACACACCAAGCACAGATTCACCCAATTTAATAAAACAACTACTACTAAGACACAAAGACACAGATTAATGCCAACACAGTAATAGTCAGTGATTCCAATTCTCCACTCTCTCCACTGGACAGATTAACCAGACTTCCATATCCCATCCCCACAAAACAAACACACACTGTAATTAAAATGATACCATCGATCAAATGGAGCCACTATTTCACCCAGTAGCAGACTATGCTTGGAAGGTCAGTATTGTATCATGCAAAGCCTCACTCTGAGTAAGACCATACATGTCTTTTCTCCCCTGGTGGCATGCATAGCACTTCCTGGCACTATGAAATTTAGCCAGAAGGGTTCCTATTTGGTTTGAGATTGGTTTCTCTTCATCCTGCTGCCAAAGTGTATGGTGTCTTCAGAAATGGGGTCTTACCATGTAGTTATGGTGCATAACCAAGGGCAAGGGCAATGGCTTGTGTTGTTTTGAAGACTTCTGGGGTCACTGTGACCCATAACTGGCAGGAAGTGTCCCATATCTTGTACTGTAATTTTCACTTAATAACCATTGTCTTCTGGGAGTGACCTCATCCACCCATGCCTACGTGGTAATTCCATTCTAACTATTTTTTAGAGTTGTACTTTGAGTCAAAGAGAAGGAAGAATGCCATCAAATGCTGTCCTCTGGGCAAGTTGTGTTATTAAAATCATGAATTCATAGCTGCTGTGGTTACCTTCACAAAACCTATACAAGATTAAACCAGCCAAATTTTCAGCATAGGTGTGGTAGCTGCTCCCCAGATTGTGCCCTTTGTTGAGAAGCAGCAGATAGTTCCTCGGGTAGGGAGATTCATTCTGTTTTGAGGATGTGATCACTTTTAGGTTTCCCATCTTCAGTGGATAACTCAATATCCATAAATATATGGGCAGCACTAGCTGGACTTGAGGGATTGTATTTTTTAAAACATGAAATTGAAAGGGAAGACTATGTGAGGGATATCAGGGCTTGGATGGGAGAGATGGGAATGGATATGATGATATTTATTATACATTATATGAAATTTTCAAAAATTAAGAAAAATGTTTTAAGGGTAAAACATCATTAGCTATCAGAGAAACACAAATTAAAAATACTTTAAGATTTCAACTTATGGGCTGTCAGAGTAGGTATTATCAATAAAAAATGGCTACAAATGCTGGCAAAGACTTGATAACAGAACTAAGAATATATTGAACGCGGCATGGAAACCTACTGTTTTATTTTAGGAACTTATTTAAAATGTAATCAGGAATAAAAGAGTTTGAACTGAGAAGTACCTTCCTAACAGAAGTCATTGGTTGTTAAAAGAAAATCCCAGTGCCAGGTATGAGACACCTCCCAATGAGCTGCTCACCAGAGAGGTTCTATCGCTTCCCAAATCAATACAAACTATTGTCATTGCTCTTGGTTGACCACCAAAACATGATGGTAACAGCCTACTGCTGAAGACACTATACACTTGGGTCATAGGACATAGAGAAATCAAGCTAAAGATGAACTAGAAGCCTCTACCCAGAAAGCACCCTGCAGGACGCTGGGAGAAAAAAAGTCATCAACAGTCGTACACAGCTGTGCAAAGTATACCCTCTAGCGCAGTGGTTCTCAACCTGTGGGTCACAACCCCCACAGAGTCACTCATCAGATATCCTGCATATCAGCTATTTACATTACTATTCATAACAATAGCAAAATTATAGTTATGAGGTAGTAACAAAAATAATTTTACAGTTGGGGGTCACCACAACATAAGGAACTATATTAAAGGGTCGCAGCATTAGAAAGGTTAAGAACCACTGCTTAACACAATGGTGGCATGACTGTTATGGGAGCAACCAATTACCTTCTGAATGGATTTGCAGCCTGCACAGGCAGGAAGTCATTACTGGTTCTGTGAATCTTGCTGAGGTTATAGACTCTGGCAGGGACTAAATGATCATGTTGTCAAACTGCCTACTAATACTCATGTTTATACGTCCATTGTTCACCACAAAGACACACATTCAATGGTAGCAGATAGAGGTTAATGCAGAAACCCATAATGGGTCAAAATGCAGAAAATAAATGATGGTGGGGTGCAATATGAGACAGTTACTTCACCCCCTCCAATGCCCAGAGAAGAGGTGGAAAGCACATCAGAGCTAGATAATGGAGAGATGTATAGCAAAAAGACAACTTCTGGACACATTATGCCTATTACATTCATAAACTAATTGCAAATTGGGTCATCTGCACAAGACCTGCACCTGACTGAACCTATCAACATTTGCCATGATGCACCACTGTTCCTTGAGGAGCTATTGGCAGTTAATGACTGTAGGAGAAGGGGTTCCATTTTTATTTTTCAATGGTATAGCCAATGATATGTTGCCCATGCTCCAGTAAACAATCTCCTACCAACACTAAAGGAAGAAGCTAATTAAACTCAGTGGTCCACATACAAAAAAAGGAGGCCTTTGAAAGGAGGAGGGGGGCCTGTTGGGAAGAGGGTTTTCATCAGATGACAGGGTAAGAGCATGGTCTTAGGGGTGAAAGCTTCTAAAATTCATTGCTTCAGTGTATGAAACTGGTCAGACAATAAAAAAATTAAGAGTTTTGTGTTAGTGTCTTACAATGAGTAAAAATGGATGGACATGAAAATGATACTTAAAAATTATACTTGCATTTGTAATATTCCTCAACCAAAAAAGCATTCCAGAGAATATCTTATACTTTAAACCACCCTCCAATCTATTAACACATTGTTCTTTCCTAAGAAAGGACCACCATAATAGATAGATAGATAGATAGATAGATAGATAGATAGATAGATAGATAGATAGATAGACAGACAGACAGACAGACAGATAGATAGATAGATAGACAAACAGTTATCATCCTTTATCATTTGCTCTGCTTCTACAGTTATCTTCTGAGTGGAAGCTATTTGCAAAGTTCATAAAATACCTGTTTTAATACTTCCATGAGTATTAAGATATTTCGTGGGTTAATGTTGGTATTGAAAGAATTTGTTGAGGAAGCTGAGAGATGGCTCAGTAGTTGAGAGCACTTGCTAAGGACCCAAGTTTGGTTCCCACACCCACTAGGTAGCTTGCAACCATCTGGACCTCCAGTCCTATGTATCCGTCACCCTCATCTGGCCTCCACGGGCACCA
>LZPO01019348.1:0-11665 GCA_001675575.1 Neotoma lepida
GCATCTTTGCATGAATTAAGGAGGCCAGCATTGGTGTATCCCACCCATCAGCCTTCTACTAACGCACAGCATCACAACAGGCAATGTCGCAGCTACAAAATTTAAGAAAAGAAATCACAGTTGTATATAGAGCTCAGTTTTGTTTGTTCGTTTCCCAGAAGGGGGTTTATTTTGTGTCTGTTTAGACAATGTAAGAATGTTTAGCCATTACTGGGAGATACAAAGATAAGATGTGGTACCCCTGCACAAAATTGTTTTTGAAGTCCAAGATAATCTTATGGAAGGACATGTTTTGTTTTTCTTCTTCTTTTCTATTAGTGGCCACAGATTTTTGACTGATTCTTCTATGGCCACTCATAAAACCTTTCTTTGAAAAAATTTCATATATGTGTGTATTTCTATGTGTGGGTATGTGCAAGTGATGGCTGATGTCTGCAGAGGCCAGAGGCTTTGGATCTCTTGTACTGAACTATATAAGAGTTTCTTCCTGCTTTTAAGGTTTCATCTCTGTTTGGATTCCATGAGAGACTTAGGCATCAGGGGTGAAGTAAGGTTTCACACGATAAAAGTAATGTTTCTGTAGCAGCAAACAGTAGAACTGCTTGAAGTCAATGACATGATAAGAAAATGGAAATATAACACAGATTTTTTTAAAGAAGCCATTGGGATGAGATTTTTGAAATATAAATTCCTTTTATATCAGAAATAGTCTTTACTAGTTGCCTAAACATAACTTTTTCTATTGTAACCAGTGTTATAATAATATGGTTTAAACCATTAAGTTAGTGAACATTTGTTTCCTTTCTCTTGCTTGTCCCCAGTATAACTTGATCAAGTTTGGGAGATCTTACATAATTTAAGAATCCTTTTATAGTAAAATTACTTTCTTCACATATCATAGAGTACACTCAGTCACCATACTGAAGGGAAGGCAACATGACTTCTGCATAAGGACAGTTTGATTAAATGTTCAGTCCTAACACATTTCTGAGAATGAATTTGCCGTTCTCAGCAGCAACATCAGCTTTGCCTCATGAACTACAAACTAAGTGATTGATTGTCAGTATTCTAACCACATAATTTATTTTAGACACAGTAATTGTACAAAATACTGTTCACATGTATTTTCTTTATAGCAGCACTTGAAGGGACTTGATTATATGTTACTTATAGTAATTCTTTATATTTTCCAAATTATAATGGCATATATACATAGAATCATTGTTCACAATCTTAGAAAGTACAATGAAATTATGAGAATTGAAACACCTATAGTAAAAAAAATGACTGGAGAGGTATATATGTAATCAAACCCCCTATTATTAATATTATAGTTAAATAAAAGTTCAGCCACAGCACAACATAAGTGGATACCTTCATTGGAAACTTCCAAACAAGCATAACTGGGGAACATTAAACACATTCTGCTCGGAACGACCAATTAGTAGCAAAGATGGAACAACTTTCCAAGAGCACAGTTTTAAGTCGGAAAAGAAATGTAAAGATAATATTGCTTTTGTAATTGATATAATCATGAAAATAAAAGAAAAGCCTTTGATAATTTCTAAAAATTTCATGTCAAATATATTCTAAAGTAATGATCAATTTTGTTCTGGACTTATGAAAATATTTCTTCAAGTGTAAGATACAAAAGGTTCATTATGAAAGATATGTAAGAAACAAGCAGTAGAAAACCAAAAAAAAAAAATATCTGTACAAACTTACAAATGACATAAAATATATCCAGGGAGCTATTCAAATAAAATTTTACCTAGATGACTTTGCTTCAATGTTGTTTACTTTTCTCATCCCCTATTAATATTCAGGTATTTCTATCTCTATTACTACATTTATCCTTTAAATTGGAGCCCGGCAGAAAGAGAATAGTGCATGCACTCTGATGGACTGGCAGAGTGAAATACACAAGATAGGATGCCATCTGGGTGGGGATGCTGTGGAAAATGTGAGCAGGCTTTGCAAGAGGGAAGTGGGTGAGTAGCATATGTATGGGCTTGTGACCACAGAGAGCAGCGTATGTATGGGCTTGTGACCACAGAGAGTGGCATATGTATGGGCTTGTGACCACAGACGACTTGAAGAAACCAAGGAAACAGAATTGAGCAAGCTATCAGAAGAGCACTCATGGCATGTTTGATTTACTTCTAAACTTTGCTTAGGGTAGTAGGAAGATGAGGCTATAGCTTACGCCACACTCTATAGTCACAGACAGAGCCTGATTTAGTAAGGGGATCAGAAGTCTATGGAAGAGGTTCATGGGGCTTCCTGAGGGTATGGAAACTCAGATTTCCTAGGAAATCCTACAACTTTCATACAAAAATATCATTGAATCGATTTCTGTTTCTAAGAGTGTATCTAAGACTACCCGGTTTCTCTGACTTGTTTTCATTCCACTTGCACTGAAGAACCCCTGATCCCCAGTATTTACAGCCACTTCCCACCCCTCAAGAGTGTTTTATGTGAATTGGTAGTGTGAGTTTCCTTTCCTAAGGAAGAAAAGGTAAAGTAGAACACTCCCAAGAACCCAAGAGGCTCAAGAACCCACCTCTGCTCCCTTTTTCAAGTTTTTCATTATATAATTGGGAAACATAACATGAAACAAGGCAGAATGACTTGGTTCAACAAAAGTCATAGAAAGAGAAGTTTTTAATACAGTATTATACTAACTAGTGTCTTATCTGAAAATCTGTAGACCATAATAGAAGGAATATCTTGATGTAATTAAGAATATCTCAGTGTTATAATAAAATAGTTTCTAAAATATCATAATTGGTTAACTTATTTTCCATCAGATCTGGTGAAGAGTGAGGCCCTGTGCTCATGTGGAGGTTCTACTTTCCCTTCTGTCACACTGGAGAGTGGAGGCACAGAGGACTCAGAACATTTTCTCCCAATGAAGAAATGGTCAATATTTTCTCAATGTAACATACAATGGAGGATACATTTTCACAATAAAATACAAAATTCAAATTTGTGAACTGATACTGGTCACAAAATTAGAATTCACATTTAAGAACAAGAAAGGAAACCTATGACACTAACAGCCAAGTTCTTGAGCATAATCCCAAATGTACTTGGATCAGACGTACAAGTTAAATGTGGTCCATTGAGAATTGTAAGTACTGAATATTCTCTTACAACAGGCTGACAGGTCATTGCATAGAGGCAGGGGATGACTGATATCCCAACTAAATGACCTTGCCCTCTTAAAGTATGCTTTTCATAGTGGCTACATTTTGGGTTGCAAACTTAATCATTTGTTTCCTATTGAAATAAGGACTTAGAAGAGTGAGGCAAGAAATGGCCTGAGGACAATATCTAACATGCTTTATGATCCCGTGTCAGCATAGTGCTTTTCAATTTTCACAGCTCATTGGTGTGTACCTATAGTCCCCATGTCAAACAAACAAAAAAGGGACTGGGGAGAAAGAAAGGAAGGATAAGCCCATTTTTGTATGTCAACATGTGTGTTGTCTTTCAGAAAAGCACCAAGAGCAGCAACTGCAGCTTAGTGGGATTTATTTTTCAGTACTGGGGATTAAACCCAAGGTCTCACATACCCAGGCAGTGAGACTACACTGAGCTACATTCCAACCCCTATTCCAGTCTTTGCAATCTTTCAAATCTTTGCTTTTCAGACTGATAATAGCCAATAACCTTTTTTTAAAGGAAGGTGACAAGTTTGGGCACTAAAATGAAGCATGCTCCAAGGACAAAACATATTCAATCAATTCTTTGACCTTCTGTGCTGCTTATAAAGGAAACAGGTATTTATAGCTCAACCTATTATCTAAAAAGAAAACAAAATTATGCATCACAGGAAGCCCCCCTTTAAACAACAAGACAAAATAAATACATCTAATTGAAAAAACACACACATACACATTTTCCTAGGATAGTGATGTAGCTCATAGTAGAGGGCTTGCTTATAAGAACAAGGCCCTAGGCTCAATGCTCAGCCCTGTCTACAAGCAAAACTTCTTTTTCCCACAGTCAAAGTATAATTTTCCCATTTCAATATAGAAGTACTGATTACTATCTCAACCCTTACCATTTGAAAAGTCATTTCATAGACTCAGAGATGAAACAGAGAAAATGGGACATCAATCATAGTCTGCTCAGATGATTTTCAAAATTAGGGTATTATCTTTCCAAGTTAGTATCACTGTACTCCTCTAAATGAGTACAATTAAGCCCATGACAGAGAAATTTCAATATACGTCAAGGCTCAGGCTGTCCTTTAATCAGGATTGAGATTTGCTGTGCTCTTGACCCAGAACAGCGAATCAATCTTTACCTTACAATCAGAGGCTCAAGAAGAACATGCACGTCTGTGTCCCCACCTCAAGCTATTTTGGAGACATTTTCCAATCCAGGCCAATGTTACAATGGGCTCAATTTTGCAAGAATGAAAATAGAGAATTGCTGGGCATCTGTATGAGTCTATCTGTTATATTTTTAGGTCTCTCAGAAGTTTGTTGATCTTAACTTTTCATATTTCTAATTCAGCAGTTATCAAGCAAACGTCTCTGATTAGATGTGCTATGTGCTTTTGTTATTCCCAACCTTCCAACTCTCACCCCCACTATTAGAGAAAGTCACTTCTGGTAACATTTCCCCCACTGACGTGTTACAGATATCCTTTTGAATTACTTTCTACGGCAACCAACAGCTCTCTCATCTCATCTCAGCTTCATCACATAGATTCTCAATTTATTCTTTCATTCCCAATATATTGTTCTGATTCAGTCTTTCTCACAAATGCATTACTCATACTGCAGTATCCTTTTTGTAGCACAATTTTGTCTATATGATTTCCATTCTTAACTTCATACATGGATTCTCGGTCTCTTTCTGTATTAATTAAAATACTTATTAGACTGTATCCCAGGAAATAGAGTAATGTATGTCAAAGGAAGAAAGAAAAACAAAATACAAGTTCAAAGCATTTACAGTCTTGGAATAAAAACTGGTTAATAAATATCCTCAGTAGATGGACACCTGAATGGATGCTCTTAGCAACATATAACCATAGTCCCTGCAGGTGTTTAGGAAAGCTAAACCAGAGAATGAGATCACAGCAGCTCTCTGCCTTTGCTGGTAGACTTCTTAGAACCCTTCCCAAATGTTTCCCCATTGTGTCACACAATACTGCTCTAGGATGAAACCATCACAGATTGGCTTGGTGCCATGTAACTGTGATACAAAAAGAAGGTTTTTAGTTCATTCAGAGGACTGATCATTCGGGCTGGAGAAGCCCATAAAGAAAGGCAGTACTCATTTGTCAGTATAGTCCTGCTCTGTACTTCCAATTTAGACTCAAGTCTAGTGTTCAGGATGCTCTAGTATAGATGATTTGTCCTGGATATTTGATTCTTTCGCCTTATCTACCTAAGTATAATGCATTGTGAAATTTTGAGTAATCTTGCAATAAATTTTAAATACAGACATTTTGCTTTCATATCTGCAGTCTGGTAAACACCTTGTGTTTGCATAGCCATTAAAAGTTGAAGGAGAGCCCAAGGCACATGCCTTTTTTCTCTCTGCTCACCAGCTTAGCTAGGTTAGAATTGTATTTTTTATGAGTGTAGCTGAATGGTCGGACTCATTTTCTGAGAGTTGCTGCATGGTGAGCTGGTAGCATGTGGTTCAGCCTTTTCTCCCGGGATTCACAATGCCTGGTCAGAAAAGACTGAAAGTACCAGGGCTGTAAGTCGGCACCAGTTGTTCTATTCATCTGCTCTTGATATGAATTTCCGTACTCCTCTGGGAGCAGGTGCAAATGCTCCATGTAACGTGCTAAGGAGCAATGAAGCATGAAGGTACCGGAGGAAGGGAGAAGGGCTCTACACACCAGAGCAGAAAACCAGTCTATCTAAGTAGCTTGTGGGAAAAAAAGAAGTGTTGACTACAAAGTATTGCCCATCTACTCAGTAACCTCCAACTGCAACAGAGGCAAACTAAAAGCCCAGATACTTGTCATTCAGTGCCAAATATGTCTGATAAAAACTAGCAATATTGTCAATATATCTATATATTTATGGCTGCATGGATATGTAAATATATATTACTACACAATTCAAATAACACATTATTGCTTGATGATTCATAAATTCAAGGTACCTGGAAAAATTATTGTTAAAAATCACTACCACATTTCTTTCTCTCCCAATCCCTCCCTCCCTCTCTTTCTTTCTCCTTTTTTTTGTGAGGAAAGAATACTTACAAACACAGGGAACATCAAAAGTTCCTTTATAATA
Source organism: Neotoma lepida (assembly GCA_001675575.1). Classification (NCBI taxonomy): domain Eukaryota; kingdom Metazoa; phylum Chordata; class Mammalia; order Rodentia; family Cricetidae; genus Neotoma; species Neotoma lepida. The sequence goes on from LZPO01019348.1 coordinate 6,279, forward strand.
TTAATCAAATCAGAGGCTTACCAAAGTCTCGAAATGAATCTCAGAAGAGTCACTTCCATTACTTACTATGTTCCCATATTCATTTTAAATGAAAAAAAAATCTTATGAACTGCTGAGAATTTTTCTCTAAATCGAGATTTTTTTTTTTTAACCCTCAGAGATTGGAAAGCAATGAAAGAAATCACAATGACAAAATATAACAGCAAATTAGAAAGGAGAAAGCATGATAAGATTTTAGAAAATACAGACAAGGGGAAAGCTTGAAAAACAAAATATAATTAAATTATACTTCCATTTAATTCAATCTATATGTCTGTGTGAGTGAGTGTGTGTGTGTGTGTGTGTGTGAATGTGTATGTGTGGTGTGTTTGTGTGTGTGTGTGTGTGTGTGTGTGTGTGTGTGTATGCGTATATAGAGCTTTGCTCATCACAATTCAAAAGTCTGTAGGCATTTAAAATTCCAAGACATAAAATAATACTTCAATTTGCTGAGTCACTGGGTTTAATCGAAGCAGTCTTGAGAAATTGATTTTTCTAATATTTTGATCCAGAATTCCTGGCTTAAGACAGTGTCATCCCACTCTGACTTTGACTGAGAAGTAACAATGATGGGACAACCACCATACGACTGTCTATTTAAATGAAAAACTTTATTCAGAGCTCATCCTTTCCTCTATCTTGCAAAGCATAGAAAGCTCTAGCGGAGATTACCTGGTATATATAAGCCCATTCCTTCCCAGGAGCAACAGTTATCATTCTTTATGACACTGTCCGTGTAAGCTGGACCTGATAGGCTCAGGCCTAGTAGGCATCAACACAACAAGCCACATAGTATGACAGAGACGAACACCCACATCCCCTTCATCTGCTAGAGACCACACAGGACAAAGCAAACAACAGATACAAACCTCGTGGAACTGCCTTAATTAAAAAAGATCCATATCCCTCTCATTGTTTCTAGTCCAAATGCCTAACCTTCATGAGGAAAACACTGAAAACATGCCCATTTTCTGGCTTTGTCCACCGGTGCCGCCAGGCCCGACGATGCTTTGCAGTGAGGCTGTGTGTTATTCTGCAGATCCACCCTTGAATGCTAAGTAACTGCTCTGCACACGCCTCTCGCTGCGGAACTCAGGGAAATGGCAGCCAGAGCAATGAGTGGTTGGCATGGCAACAAGAAGAAGAAAATCTGCAACCTTTTGTATTGTTAGGCCCGCTTGTTTATTTGCCTCAGGGGCTGATGAGGAGCGCTTTAGTCATTTTGCTGGAGAAATGGCACTGCACTGTTTTGCTCTGCATACATTAATAAAGAATGCGCAATACATCGTATTTTAAAGAGGATCTCAATTTAGAAATGGAGGCATGGAAGATAGGAGGGTAACAAAAAGCAGTTCTCACTTTTCTAAGGTTGAAAAGGGAGAACAGAGAGAACGTTAGAGCTATCTGCTGTTTTCATATGAGTGATGACAACCTTGCCCCCCATAAACTCATCCTGTGCTTTCCAGCTTCAATATGTAATCTCTGCAACAATAAATGTATGTGTCTAGGTTTGGGTCTGTCTCTCATGGAGCTGCTTGAGCTACGGGGATGTTAAAATGTAGAGAACGCTATACTGTCTCCTGGGTAGGGGGCAGATCTAGAAATATAGACATGCCAGGAAAAAAAAGGCTTTGTAGGGAATGGTTAGGAGTACGGTAAAGAAATGCCCTTTAGTTTTTATATTTACCCCAAGTGATATCCAAAAAAGAACTACTTCATCCCAGAACTTGTTTTGTCCTATTAGTGTTCAAAGTGTCATGCCTGAGGCCAGTTGAAGTCACCAAAGTCTGCTTGTGAACACTTGCATATTTTGACATCTATAAATATATTTTTTTCCCCTCTCTGCCTCCCTTCTTTCTCCACTTAGGAGGAAACTGAGAATCACNCTATGATTTTATGCCATGCTCCAGAGGTGTGAAAGTGAGTTCTCTAACAGAAATGTGCACTTTCCCTGCCATGGACGACTGCTTCAGAGGGGCAGTAGAGGAGCTGTCTTCTACCAGGCAAGAAGCCTGGACCACGCAGCAAATGCTTTCAGGGATTGACTATACCTGAGGAGAGTTAGATATAAAAGCCTGTCTTCTAGATTCCTTCCAAATAACTGTTCTATTATTTGAAACCATGGCAATGGAATGGCCAGATTCCATTAATGTTTTCCAACAAAGGACAAATGATGATATTTACAAGATTAATTCTGAGAGCCAAAAAAAAATTAACTCTAATGGAAAGAAATCTTGAAAGCCTTGACAGTCAGCAGCCTGCTTAGAAAGTAAATAAACGATAAAGTATACACAAAATTTACATGTCTTTTCTTAGGGAATGGACAATGCAGAATGGAACTTGAGTTGCACAGGGTTCCTGGTCATTGGGTTCTCAATTCAACATCCTCATCTTCCAAATGTGCATCTCAGAGTAACTCTTTTAACCAGTCTGTGCCCTAATTTTCTCATTTGAAAATGGAAACATGACAGATATCTTTGTGGACATCCCAAATTGATAGAATGTGATCAAGCCATGGATGGTATACAAACTGAAGAGCCATGTGGAAGCCCGTGGTGCTATAGAAATTCCCAAGCTGTGGCTCTAAGTACACAGTTGTCCTTCTGTGTCTTTGGGTGGGGTGATGGCTGAAGGATCCCTATCATCAAAATCTGTTGCTCAAGTCCTTACATAAAATGCCATGTTTGCATAAAGCCTTTGCAATCCTCCTATATGTTCTAAAACATCTCTAGACGATGAATATTACTGGCTACAGTTCATAAATTCTATGTTAATAATTGATATACCACATTGTGTAAGGAACAATGACTTGCAGGAAAACACACTGTTCTGTTGGAACACCGTTTCTTTCTAATTCATTTAATTCACAGTTGGTTCTGTCCATGGATATCAATAAGGATAAGGAGAGCAGGCTCCAGTTTTTCAAACCACCCTCGAGGAGTGAAAAGCAGTCAGAGACTTTTACATCTCTGGATAGATAATGGTTCAGAGCAAAGTGAGGAATGCAATAATACTTTGCAGATATGGCTTTTACAATCAGAAAACATTGTATTAAAATGATTTCATAATTGGACTCAGTAAGGGTAAGATTCAATACCATAGATAACAGGACACCAAACAAAGTGACAATCAGTTACATTGCCAAGTCACGAGCACACTGGCTACAGAAACCATGTCTCCACATCCTTAAAACATCACTTGAAAGGTAACTTTTAAAACTTCCACTTCGTATGATGATGTTCTGATCAAAGTTTTATAGACTTTTAGATACAAAGATTTATAGATTTTATATATTCAAATCAATCCTGTCTTTTTGTGAGTAACCTCATACTATTTTAATATAAATTTTAATATAACTTTGAGCCTTATTCCTCAATAAGAAACTTATAGATGAGGTGTCTAATTGTCACTCAAATTTGGAACTCCGTGGAGGCTAAAATGTATTTCTCTTGCTTTCTTCAAGAAAGTGCAAGAGAGAGAAATGGATTATTATAAGCCAATTTTTTTCAATTATACTTTGGAAAACAATTTAAAAAAAAAAAACAAACTACCCTTTGGCTAGACGGCTTGATTCTGAATAGCTTCACTTGTTTTTACGTGTTTCTGTGTGTCCTTTAAAAAGGACAGAGAAATAAAGCATCAAAATTAGACTTGAGAAAATAATTCCACCCATCTTTCCATGGGCTTGCATTTACATTGTTTGGGAGGAGAAAATATCTAGACAAGTGTAAAGCAGAAAATTAAAATATTATTCCCTTCTCATATATCCTGCTTTCCAATACTGGTCTCAGTGCACAAGAACAAAGATAAGTTGACCATGGATGTTCATCTTTAAAAAGTCTCAAAGCCCATAAATGAAAATGAATATTTAAATGGTGCATGAGAGAGAAGGTAGGACACGAGGCTGAAGGAGGCCCAGTCTTAGGCAGATATGATGCTTCCATTCTGTAATCCTGTTTATAGAGATGATTACAAACAAGCTCATGGAAGAGACAACCATAGCCACAAAGAAAGCAGAAGAAACATTTTTGAGTCAACTAGGAATTTCCTGGCCACTACAAGCATAGCTGAGGACCTCCTTCCCCTGAGGAGTGCTTTATGTGAACAGTTTTGTTTTTGAAGATTATTTTCATGGGAGACATGTGATATACTTCTGCACTGCAGGTGAGTGAAAAGAAGAGTGAACTCTTTGGTCCTTCTTGAAATGCTCACCTCCAAATATAACACCAATGCCCACGAGGCTACCATCCTCAAAGCATAGCATTTTAAAAATGCCATATTGAGATTTAAGAGGATTTGCTTATACAGGTAATGATTTACAACACATATTTTAAGGAAGTTATCTAGAAAACATCAATGAGAACAGTCATCATTTTATTAAACTTGTTTGTAAAGAAGCTGATTGAATACTAACTTATCATTGGAGCACTCTTTGTAAGTATGAGGAAACCAAGTTTTACATTCTCTTCTCCCTACAACTTTCCACACTCACACATCTTAGAGATTCAATAATTGTCCTGTTAGTTTTAGAAGGGAGTTAGTGTAAAAATCACATCACAATTTAGATTGAAAACATCACTATGGCAACCCACAGATGATGATGTACCACCTCTGTCACTGTGAACATACATATGAACACTCAGAAATCAATTTCTGTAGGATAACATATGACTCATTAAATACATATTGAGCTGAGTCCACAATACACACTGGATGTTCCCGACACCATCACTCAAAAGAAATACCAGTGTGTCGAATTTAATTTATAATATCTTCTCAAGGAAGCTGGCAAGGACACACTGACCTGACAAATAGATTTTTCTGATGCTGTTAAATACTTCTTTAAGTATTTAATAATACTTACTGAAACCACTGAATAAATAGGATATTAAATGATACTAGTTGTCCATGACTTAAACAAGCATATTATATATAGTGATTTTTTCTATATTGCATTGTATTGCTCCATGGTAGTCAATAAGGGTAATGTGTTTAGTATCCAAGAGACCAAATTAGCCTGGCATGGTGGCACATATCTATAATCCAGCCACTTGGGAAGCTGAGATAAGGGGATAACCTTGACTTTAAGTTGAGTCTGGACTATACAGTGAGTTCAAGGCCAGCTTGGGTTACAGAGTGGTACCCTCCTCAAAAACAAAAACAAAAACAAAAACAAAAACAAAAACAAAAACAAAAACCAACAGCAGTGCAACAACAAAAGTCTCTAAAATCAGGGGACAAAAAATATAGTTTTCAAATTAACTTGAACAAGAGACATTGAGATCATGAAGCCAGCCAAACTGGTGGAAATGCATGAACTGTGGACCAATAACCGTGGAGCCCCCCAT
>LZPO01019351.1:0-11635 GCA_001675575.1 Neotoma lepida
TTTTTTTTTTTTGATTCATTGTTGAGTGTAGTAGGGTAAATGTGAGTCATCAGCTTACTTAGCTCTTTGTAATAAACTGTCATTCATTATCAGAGAGCCTTTTGGCTTCATTACCCGGAATGGGTGAGTGGAGAACAGCTCACATCGTCTGGCCTAGGTCAAAGTCAAGAGAGAACAGGATGCATTCTTTCCTGTATCTTCAGAATGCGCCCAGTCTTCATTCTCTCTAGGTTACCCTGTGGCCATTGTCTTTTCATTGGTCAGATCTGTCTGCTGAAAAGGCTTAGGGCTAGGCGAAAATTTTCCATCCTCAAATGTTCTCTTTTCCCACACAAGTTCACCCTACATTTTACAGCCCAGATGGAATCTGGTAAGCACCATTAGTCTGGCAGCAAATCCACCCCCAGCATAATTTCTTTCAGTGGAGAGAAGGACATTATATATTATATACCTTATCTGAAGCAGGGACAATTGCCACACAGGACATGCTAAACTTTGTCACTATCATTGTTCATTCTCTAAATCCAGTTACTGATGCTCATTATTTAAGAGTACATTTTGGGGTTCTCATGGATTTATTTTCACTTGATCTGATGTTCACCAAAGCAGCAACATTCTGCACATTGCTGGGAAACCCACTTGCACCACTTCCTCCCATTCTTCAGAGTTTACAGCTTCCCCGAGTCCCATGAGCAGTGCACTACCTGCTCTATTTGTCTTTTCTAAGGAACTCTGCGTTGATGCCAGCACAATTGCTATATTTTTTTCTGTTTATTTCTTTTAAAAAATCTTGACTTTTTTTAGCATCCTACTAATCTGATCTACATTCTAGTCTGTCACTCAGACTTACTCAAACTTCCCACTACAAATGTGATCCTAGGCTGCTGTCCTAGCCAGTGACTGAGTAGCTATTTTAAAGAGAAACACTTAAATCCCTCCCTTTTTCTATCAGATTATCACCAATTTGCATTTACAAATAGTGCATTTTTCAGACATTCAGAAGAGATTAGAAGCTCTCAAGCTTACTTCCAGAAGAATTTGAAAAAGCTTCTGCTTCCTACCTATCAAAAGAATGAAGTCATCAACAATGAGCCTGAGAGGATGTTGACTGGGCTGTCTCCCATGGTCTAGAAATCTCTACAAGATCTGTGATGTGTTCTTAAAGACAGAGTGGCAATCCTTTTATGATGATATGATAGTGAGATGAACCCATATTTTAAGTTGCTTTGGAGCAGACGACAAACAGAGCTACCATCAACAAATCATGTGTCTCCCAAGTTAACAGAGAAATGTCTGCTTTGCTTGGTCTATGGTGATTGATGACACAGGACATTACTGTTGGGGTTCAAAAAAGGCTAAAGTGGCAAGTCCTTCCTCAGATCAATTTACTTTTGACTTTACTATTTTGACTTTCTGATCCACTGTGGATCTAGGTGAACAAGTGAGAAAATAGATCTGAAACTCAGGAGAGGGTCGTCAGTGAGCCAGGATAGTGAAATAGTCATTACAAGTGTGATTCCACTGTATCAGTTGACAAATCATACTCTGAATCACACTTTTCTTTAATAGTGAGGGCATAAGAGCAGACTGTAAAGAAGGTAACAGATGGCAGAGGAATGGAATTGTTATGGGGAGTGTAACCATGGAATTCCTCCTGATGAAGACTTGACACCTTGAGATATACCCACTAAAATCACTAGAGTGCCCATGACAGGCACTTGTCTCTTTGGGAATTCATTTTCAGCACCAGTATGTAATAAATCTTTGATATCATGCCATAAATCAGTGACGTTAGAACTTTGGACTTGCTCCTAACCATCTGTCTAATTCCTACATCGCCAAAGGAATGAAATTTCAGAATAAGGAAGAAGAAGCTTATAGGAACTGCTTAGTTCTGCCTCTGTTATTACAAGACTTCAGCCACCAGAAGATTAAGAGAAAGCACTAAATAACGTCACCCAGAGATGAAGTTAAGAATCCAGAGAAGCCTTGTTAAGTTCAATGTGAATAGAATACTGACAAAGTGTCTAAGGTAGTACTTAGGAGATGAGAAGTCAGAAGAATGTAGCTGGAGATGGTAATTAGAGAAACCTAGAGTCATTTCATGTTTCTATCCCAATACAGTTCAAACTTTTTGAAAGTTTCACAGTATATTGAGATGGTACAGTTGCATTATACTTGTATTCTTGGCCAGTACACTGCAAGAGATAACCCAGAGTGGCTGGCTGGCTTTCATACTACATCTCCAGGTCTCCATGTATTGAAAGGGACCTTGCAGATGTCAATGAAGGCAGTTATCCATGAAGAGATGAGAATAAAAACCCAGATCAGATTGATTTCATCAACCTTGTCCAGACTTTAGGGAGTCTAATGCCAGGCAGTTCATTGTCAGCATATTTAAAACACAGTACAATTTGGGAAAAGGTTTCCAGGAAACTGTCATTCCAATTTCAAACACACAATAAAGCTTAAAGTGTGACTACATAGAAACTCCTTTACAAAGTACACATGACCATGAGGGTGGGTTCTAGAGCTAAAAGGCCTAGAATCTATTGTGATATCTGACTGATAGCATAGAGGTACTTCAGCAGACTATAAAATATACGTAATATCTTCCTTAAGGATGAGTAACAGTCTAGGGAGGGAAGAGTCTGGGATAATCACTCTGGGGAATTTTGGCCAGGTCTGCCTCTATAGCAAAATGTGGATGAGATCCACCTTTACAGATAGCGAAAAGGTCACCAGGTCATTAACAAAAATCCACTCCCAGCCTTCTGGGCAGGAAAATAGGTATTTTATCCCCTCAATAGAGAAGAGGCCTCTGTGTGTTTAACATTCTTGTTTTCCCTGGTGATTGATGGTTGCAAGGACTTTTGTGCCTCCAACATCTCCTCCCTTCTAATTTTTTTAAAAGAAAAATGATGGCCATAATAGAGGTCAAGGTTAAATGCATTGCCTCTACAGATAGTCTAATTAAAAGCATGAGAGAATTATTAGAATAGCTAACAGAGGGCAGAGGAAAGAGAAAAGCCGTCTTCAATTCATNCAACTCTTGGTTAGTTTCTGCCAGTATTTTTGCTGTGGGGAAAGTGAGTGTAATATGGCCTATTCCACATCAGCGTTTATAAACCTTCCTTAGCATGGCAAAACAGTATCATACTGTCTCCTATCACAGTGTGTCTTTTACCTTCCTTGACAAAAGGCATTTGGATTCTGCATTGACAAGAGTTAACATGCAACACAGTAATTAAATATAACTATCATTTTGGGGTTAGTTCTTGTTTCTCCAAAGTCTCAGCTCGATGGGTTAAAGTCCTGATGTCTCCGCAAGTTATCAGCTTACTCTCCCTCTTGAGACATTTCCTTTAGATGGATTTGTCATCTGCCTTCAGATGTTTCATTTGTCTGGTGGTCTCTGAATGTCCTGGTGAGATGGTTTAGATGTTTCATTTATCCAGTGATCTCTGGATATCCTGGTTGAATGCATCAGATCAGGAGCCATCTGGGACTTTGTTCATTTTCTGAAAGGCATAAGCATAACCTCACCTCGATATTAGAACATGGGGCTCTTTCTTTTTATTTAGAATTTGCTTTAGGTTGTGTTTCCTTTAGGGCAGATACTTTTGGGTAGCAGAAAAAAAGTATTATCCTTTAAAATAAAAATATTAAAAAAAATTAAAGTTAGTATAGTTAAATAGCATGTGAGGATTTAGGTGGATGTAAATACTCTCTATCTATCTATCTATCTATCTATCTATCTATCCATCTATTTATTTATTTTCCAATTCAGTATTTGATAGCGTTGTTCCATAATAGCTTGATGTTGTGGACAGTAAGGGATTTCACTAACACGTTTAATATTAAAATTTCTCAGATGAATTGCTAGCATTAGCAGAACCCTTATTAGCGTTCAGCTGTAATGAGAGTCTCTAGAAAGGAAGTATATAAAGAGCTGTTTGACAAAGTTAAGTTCCAGNTAGGATACAAAGGTATTTTGCTGGAGTTTCCAGGTCCTGGGGTTGTGCTCTGTAGCTGACTAGTTAAGGTGAGGCATTGTACAAGCCTGTAGTGCACTTTGAGCACAGATCATTACATACCTGACAACAGAGGATGTTCCTGACACAGTCAGTTGTATTCACAAAGGTCAAGCTGATGTCCATTCATTACTAACTATGAATTAGAAGTTTGGAATACAGTGTAAAGCTTGTGTTTATGCTGTGTAAGACAATGCCTTCAGTAGAGGAGAGTGTAAGACAGTGCCTTCAGTAGAGGAGAGTTTAAGACAATGCCTTTAATAGAGGACAGGTTCTCATTAGCCTCTTTTAACTATTTTCATTGCCAGAATCTGATTGTTTATCAAACCAAGGACAGGTATAAAACTAAAGAACAAACAAAACCTATTAAATGAACTGTGGTCTTTAACCTTTAAAGATTTGAAATTAAAGCTTTTTAACTTAAGATTTGGGATCTTTACAATATAAGACAATTTTAATTACAAATTTTAAAAGATTTTCCTACAGGTCATAGGATATTTAGAAGTATCGGAGAATAATTATAGAAAATCCTGAAGGTTTTCCCATGTAAGATTGAAGATTTATATCCAGCTAGTATTGTAAATGAAACAAAACCCAAAGCATAACAATTCCATGGAGGAAGAACTTTTTGGAAGGCTTTAGTTTTTACTATATTCTGCAGAGAGTTTGATGTAACAGATTCTCAGGCTGTAACAAAAATAATTTTAGATGAAAACTTCCAAACAATCCAATTTTAATTTATTATCTTTTCGATTAAACTCTTTTTGGCCTCCAAAGGAATTTAAGAAACATGCAATTATGTCTGCATTTTTTTGGCCATCATATTATCTAGAAGAAATATTTTAAAGATTTTTTTAATTTTAATTTACTCCTTATTTTATTTCTAAATCCACTTTTGTCCTTTTAAGTTGTTACTTTTAAGTTTTTGTTATGTTGTAGAAAAGTATAAATACAAAAAATGATGTTTTAGTAATAGAAAACAAGACGAAATTTCTTATTTTGCTAATGCTGTTGTCAAACTGACGAAGTTACCCTCTGTCTCTGAAGTGTCCCCACCCCACTGCCTTACAATTGCTAGCCAAATTCCAGTGCTGAAACTCCCAGGATTCTTGGACCCTACTTCATAAGACATGCATTTCTCTCTTTCACTTCTCTCTAACCTTTCTTCAGGGAACTGCCAAGATTCACAGCTTGCTTGCTCTGCTGTTTTTCCTTCAAACTTTAATAAAATTGTTCTCAAGCTTTCTTCTGAGTCTGTTCAAGAGTTCTTTTATTAACAAGACTAAGAACCTGAAAAGGAATATTCACTTTCCCTAGTAATATTATGAGTTGTAAGATTGTCTGGCAACCAGAATTCCATTAAAAATTACAGAGTGAAAATCTTGTTTCTTAGAATCAGAAGACAAGCTGGACTACCTCAAAATTTCACTTCTCTCCTGACTTATTGAAGAAAATGTCTTCTTGGCATATTCTTTGATTGTTGACCAGGGAAAATTATTCATAGGGTCAAAAGTAAGGGAAAATAACATGTCATTCCTTAGGTGAGTCTGTGAAGTAATTTGAATATCAAACAAGCTTGTAGCTCATAAACAGAAGAAATAAGAATTTGTAGAGAACCTAAGAGGGAAGCAAGGATGATTCAGTCTGTTTCAAAGGGTGTTTGTGAACTGGGGCATTCTTGCCTGCCTCTTAGCAGAAACCATAGTTTGAACCAATATCTTTCACAGGGAGAGGAGAAGCAACATTGACTAAAAAGGCCACCATATGTGACACAGCTGTTTCACTGCCAGACACTGAACTCTGAGCCATCTCAACTGTGTGTGTCTTAAGAAATAATTACTGTGTCCTATGAGAGAGGAAACTGCTATTCTCAGGGGATTAATTTTGTGTTATAATCAACAATAAATCTTCACTATCATGTCAATGATGTCAAAATTTTCTCATGTCTCTCAATTCTCTAATCAAGTATCAGAAAATCAAAGGAAATTCATAAGTAAGAAAATCATAAGTAAGAAAATCATAAGTAAGAAGGGGAACAAAGGTCAAAGACGTGCTCATCCCTGTCTTCCTACACTTGTGACTTCAACAACCAGAGAATTAGGGGATAGTACAAATGATGTAAGTGTGAGATGCAGGGAATGAGGGGAGAGTGCTAAACTACGTAAGTGTGAGATACAGAGAATTAGGGGATAGTACTAAATGAAGTAAATGTGAGACAAAGTTGTAAATGTCCTAGAAAGCTTTATATGTTTGTAAGATTTTTTTGCTATCANAGGTGGTTAGCTTGGCAAGATTATGTTTCCTGACCCATCACTCCTTTGTGTCAATTGGCCAATCAGATCAGATTATTAGTTGAGCTTCCACCACTGGGATACAATACTGTCAACATCTATAGCAGGAATAAAAATCAGAAGCCATCTTTGCTTAATGTGCTTGCTAGCCTGCTTTGGGTTCTGGTGTAGACTTTTTGGCAAAAATAAATTGCCTTGCTGAACTACATTTGTTTTGTTCATTTGTTCTTTGTGTGACACCAAGACTATTCTTATTTGCTTCTAACAAACTGAACACATGGAATAAGTCTAATATGATGCTAAGAAGAATAATTCAGAGGAGTATTGTTAAAAGAAAATGTAGAGAAATTCAGAGCCTTTCCATATGTGTATCTGAACACATTTCACAGGTTTTGAAAATTTCAGAGTGCTTAAGGAAGGGCTAATTGCATAGCATTTACATTGTCTGTCAGAACTCTGTAAGAATGGGTTGATCAAGAATGGTTGGCTTTCATAATAGATACCACATATTTTATGCTTTTGAAAAACTGGAAGGACTGATTCAAATTATTGTTCTTTTTGATATAAGAACTTAACACATTGAAATTTTCTAATTATTAAGTAAGTTTCAAAATGTTTTTGTTGCATGACTATTGCCTGTTATTTCTGTAATATTATCTTGGAATGCACCAATAGTATAGGCAGAATTTATATTAAATCAGCAAAACAAATTTTGGTCAATTCATTTATTAGATTTTGGTATTTCAAAAGACTCAAATTCAGTTTATATCTTTAAATAAGAGATCCATTGTACCAAACGTGCAGTCAAAGGGAAAAATATGAAGGAAGTCTTATAGCAGTAATGCAACAGCTAAGGGTATTTCTGATAGAATGTTATCTGCTAGATTTTCAGGAGTTGTCATGGAACTTATGGCACCTCAGGATCTTCAGATAAGTATAAATCTTACCGGAAATCTTTGTGAAGACAGTGTGACAAATTATAATAAACAAAAATGTCTGGTGTCATTGTTTCTGATGGTAAGGATGCCACTCCTGGCAGGATAGCTTGCCTTTCTTCCATTTCCCATCTAGAACTAATCACCAGGAGAGTCAGTCAAGTACCTCGTGTGTTTAGGAACTTTGATAGATATTTCTTCTAAATGTTGGAGATTATGAAAAGATGTGTGAAAAGAAAAGATACACACAAATGCACACACACACACACACACACACACACACACATTCATGCATGTAACCCTGGAACACAAATCAGTAGGCTTCCTTCATGCATCACATACTAGACAAAGTATGCTCTTGTGGGAGTTGGCAGATGGTCAACCAGCATGATGTTCCTTGATTTTAGACATAGATTTGACACATGGACAATGAACAAACTAGTCTCATTTTTTTACTAAATGAACATTACATGTCCTCAGCTTTTAACTATTCTTTATTATTCCTCATATTGTGGAGCAAATCAGTTTTGTATCCTAAACATTAGGCCCAATAAAAGTTGTACTTGGTGATTGAGATTCAAATAGTCAAGGGATGAATAGGCTAAGATCATCTGTTGAGGTAGTTAGGCATCCAACTTTCTTCCCAGAAAGGTAAAGCTTAAACAGCTGCAAGGAGCAGCTATTTCCTTCTGAGATCCCTGGATGAAGGTTTCTGCATAAAGTACCCTCCAGAAGGTTCAAGTTGCCAATAGCCCTGAAGTAGTGAGCTTTTGATGTATAGAGTCAACCAGGATTTAATTCAATGGGAAAGAGCTTGTGATTATTAATGCCTCCATTGCTCTGTACTTCTGAATTCCAAGTTGATGTATGTGGGCTGCAGAAAGCCTCTTGCATAGACATTGTAGTCTATCCAATAGAAATATTTATTATATTACCCCAAATCTATATAACAAAAGGCTTGTTGCACAGTTATATTAATGTAAAATAAATATTATATTTTATGAAGATACAGGATAAATTAATATATTCCTGCCTTCAGCTATGCTTTGAAAGAGAAAAATAATTTCAAGAATTAAATACTATATTTAAATTGAGAATAGTGAAGGCTACTTCACCATAGAATATGAATGAGTTGTATAAATTAGTAAATTTATAGTGGAAAATAGAAATTTTTTTTTCTTATTTGTAACTGAAGCTGAAATTTATAATGAATACAAACTGCCCAAGTTAGGGTTTCTATTGTGATGAGACACCATGACCATGGCAAGGCTAATGAAGGAAAACATTTAATTGAGGTGGCTTACAATTCAGAGGTTTAGTCCGTTATCATCATGATGGGAAGCCTGGCAGAGTGTAGGTAGACATGGTGTTGGAGAAGAGTTCTACCTACTGATGGGCAGGCAGCAAGAGAGACAGAGAGCCACTGGGCCTGGGCTTTAAGCTTCTGAAACTTCAAAGCCTACCCCCAATGATACAGCTCTACCAAAAAGGCCACACCACCTATGTTGCCACTCCTTATGAGCCTATGGGGATCATTTTTATTCAAATCTCCACACAAACTTAAGTACTTACTAAATGATGCATCTTTGAAGATAAACTAAAATGAATTTCTTCCTCACAAATAGAAGTGTTTCAAAACTCAGTTCCCTTTGCACAGGACATCTCACTTGAGAATGAGAAAAGCAGAGAAGTGTAAGCAACCGCTCACCTTGGGGAATAGTTGTGTAACAACTTCTAAGTCTTATAGGTTTTTTGGTTATTCTTTTATGTTTTTTTTCCCTCAACTGAAATTGAAAATGAGAAAAAAAGGGAAGTCACTTTTTGAAGATGCTTCAATTACCAGGTAGCTCAGAGGATTGTTTGAGGTATTCAATATTCTGGATACCAATTTTATTAGGACTGTGGCTAAGCATTTGGAATCAAATAAATTTAAAACAAGAGGAACACAGCAGGTTCACATAGTAGTTGCTCAAAGAGGCTGCGAAACAATTTCCCTTCACAACCCACATGCATACTTAAAACATTTCTTTGAAGATGATAGAAGTGTAAAATGTAGCCACTGACCATGTGTTATGGAATTTTAGAGGGGATTAAATCCATAAATGTCACTAGAGTGCTTTATGGCACTTCTAATGAAGTGATAGCACTCATATGTGTAATTTCTTCCAGTTTCTTTTTTATTCTTACTTTATTCCATTATATCACAGTTATTTAAATGAGAAATTTTTGGCCCTCACATTGCTATACCATTGAGCAAAACATGGAGGATGGGTTGTAAGTGCAGGAGTATATAGAGATACATAATAATGTCCAATATAAATCATCTTAGATGATTTATGGTAGGAGATCAGAAGTGAGAGATGATAACAACTGTGTTGTAGAGCTGGCATGGTATGAAGACTTGTCATCACACAGTGGGGCAGTTGTATGATAAGGAAAACAACATGGCATGTATTGGATACATTTCTTCATGTGGATTTCAGTTATGGCCCAGGTATAGACAGAGCAATCAGGCATCAACTCTTGGAAAAAGAAACAGAAAAAGAAACAGGAGATACTTGAAAACCAAAAGAAGTTAGTGGACGTGTAGCTATATAAAACTCTGTCAACACAGAGGGCAATAGTAACATCTGACAAATACAGTTGTGTGGACATCACACAAGCTTATATTAATGTATGCTTAAGCATGAATGTCAATGTCATTTGAAGCATGAATGTCAATGTCATTTCAAACTTTCCTACAGAGCAGTAAGTACAACCTTGAGGGTAGGTATTATGCAAGGGTCCCCACACTGTTAAAATGCCACTTATCAGATTTCACTTATCATCTATTAGTTGTGCAATACAATTTTCCTTTTGTTATTTTCCTACAAGTGTCATTAATAGATGTTGTGGCTTCTATGACAATCAATACCAAAACCAATGTATGACTTCAATAGAATTGGAGAATAGCCTGGATGTGGATCCATTCAGCTTGTTCCTTGTTTTCTGGAGCAAGAAGGCAAAAATTATGGCATCTGTTGAAGACCCTGATTTTGAACCCTAGGCTAGGAGCAGCCTATGTGTTCTAGAAATGATGAAATATTCAGATTCTTGTGTATTCTAATTTGCAAAAATTAATCAATAATCAGAATGCTAATATATTTAATAGATATTTAATTTTTAAAGTTCTGAAAATTGAAATTAATATACTAAGGAAATGATAATTTTACCTAAATTTTAAACATTAATCTATAGTCTCATCTATAATCATCTAACTCCCAAAGCTCCTGAACTCTTCCTAGTTGGTTATTCTCACCCATCCTAAAATTTACCATTTGACAAATAGGACTAAAACTGGCATCTCCAATACCTTGGGATCTTTACTGCAAAAAAGGCTGCACCTTCATGAGTGGCCTCTCAGGGTCATTCTGCAAGGCCACCAATCCTCATACAATATCAAGCCTTGGGTGCTCTTCATGACACCTTCAGGCTTCAGAAGAAGCACCATGAGGGAGACACACATGGATACTCTGCTGCCGGCTTGATGCCTTGCCTATGTCACCTTGGACCACAGATATTGTTCTCTGATCCAAAAGATATATGTATCAAGAGGTTTCTCCTGATGCTACTGGTTTTTTGTTGTTGTTGTTATTGTTAATAGTGGTCAATTACAATGTCTTGAAAAGAGAAAGAATAGATACCACTTAGAATTCTGTGGTCCTAATTTAATCAAAAGGTGGTAAAGAATTGGATTTAGGTGCTAGATTAAATAAATATTTTGGAGGTTGGAAAGATGGCTCAGCAGTGACTGTTCTTGCAGAGGACCTGGGTTTGAGTCCCAGCACCCACACGGTAGCTCACAACCATCTGTAACTGCAGTTCCAAGTGATCTGATGCTTTCTTCTAGCCTCTCTGGTCACCATATACACACATTGCACAGCCATACATGCAGGCAAAACATCCATACACATAAAATAAAAACAAAGAAAAAACAATTAAAAAACTAAAATATTTTTTTGTCAGTGGAATTGAGAGCATGGTGGGTTTTATGTTGTGTTTGTTGTTGATATTTTGTCAACGTGATATAAGCTAGGGTCATCTAGGAAGAGGAAATCTTAATTAAGAAAATATCTTCATCAGCCTGGTCCATAGGCAAGCCTGTGGGGCATTTTCTTAATGACTGATGTGAGAGACTTCAGCCCACTGCAGGCAGTGCCACCCATGGACACGTAGTCTGGAATGCTGCGAGAAAGCAGTCTAAGCAAGCAATGGGGAGCAAGCCAGTAAGCAGCACTCCTATATGGCCTCTGCGACAGCTACTGTCTCCAGGTTCCTGATTTGCTTGACTTCCTGCCCTGACTTCCTTCAGTGATGGAATATTATCTGGAAGTTG
>LZPO01019354.1:0-11612 GCA_001675575.1 Neotoma lepida
CCATTNCACGCTACTTTATCTAGTTTGAAAGCTGATTGGTTGATGGTAATGAATAAAGAGAGTAAGAGCTATTTGAGTACTTTTATAGTTTATAAGGCAGTGAAGTGATTTTTGAATATTCTTGCAATGCTCTTAATGTTGTAAGGGTTTTGATGGGCTCATGAAAAGAACTCCAACAGAAAATTTGGAAAACCTGATATCAGTAGAGGATAAACTATTTGACATTACCAGTGAATTACTAGCAAAGCTTTACTTGTTGCTTACTAGCCTCATCAAAGAGGCTTAATTTGTCTAAGTACCAAACATCCTTTTCNATAGATGCTCCCCGTTTTAGATACTATCCCAGAGTGTAGGTGCCAGAGCAGTAACTATTAAATGCCCACATATGGCGTTTTATGGGAAGAGTCTGATGCTATTGTGTTGCTGTTACATGAATACTTGGCTTTTAAGCCAGGAATACATACACTCATAATAAATGGCTTTTATGACTTCAAATACACAGCCCTGATGCACAGAAAGTATAGAGGAAAAAATGCTTATTTTATGCAGGCTTGGCATGAACTCCATCCCCAATTATAGGCAATAAGGGGACTGGATAAAGCCAATGAAAGCATAGGCTGGGAAATGGAAAAGATAACGCAATGCCTTCACATTAAAAAGACTGTTATTGTTCAAATTGTAACAATATTGTTTTGGTTTTTTTTTCCTTATTTCCCTCCATGATGTTAAATGTTTCTGTCCTCTATAGTGATGCCAAAATGTGAGCTGTCTCACTCATCAGTGGCAACTCTTTAATCTTTCTTTTTTGGCATAACCACACAGCCAAGGTAGTCATGGATGATTCATGCATCATTTCATGCTTGGTGGCAGACTTTTCCTTCTTTCCTAAAAACACCTAAGCCTTTAAGAGCAGAGTTGGGAAAAAGCGAAGGTCGGAGACAGCTGTTCTCCTGTTGTTCCTGTTGAGGGTTTGTATATTTCAGTATTTCCAGATTTGAGCAGTGTGAAACATTTTCTGCAAAATAAGAAGCCAAGCCAAATTCACTGGGTTTCAGGTCTGCAGACAAAATGTGAGCCAGCTGGGTTTGATTGGTAACATTTGTGTGCAAGAAAACTTAGTGGCAAAAATAAAGCCAAACTGGAATCGACGTGTCTTTGGGCTATCCCTTCCATCTATCTTCTCTGGAGAGAACTTTGAATTTTGAAAGGACCTCAAATAAAATGTGCCAGATAATTCCTTAGAGTATCTGTTTGGAGTATTTGCCATCAAAAATAAAAAAAAAACATGAGAATATGTTGTCTCTCATAGTCAAAATTCAGAGGTAAGAAGAAGCAGGGTCTCTATGTAACCTGTATTTAAGTTGCTGGAAGCATGCCTTCTATGCATGTACTTTCAAAAGTAAAAACCAAGAGGCATGCTCACATTGACTTAAATCCACAAACATATACAACAAAATCTGTCAGTAGTGGCACATAATGGCAAACTTACTGGGTTTGCTGATGGCAAAACTTTACCTCATATTCTACGTAAGTTTAGATGGAAATTACTGTGTTTCTTTCTTTCTTTTTTGTCCCCCATAGACAGTTTGTTTGTGTAGCCTTGGCTGTCCTAGAACTACCTCTGTAGGCCAGACTGGCCTCGAAATCACAGAGATCTACTTGCCTCTGCCTCCTGAGTGCTGGGATTAAAGGTGTACACCACCACTGCCAGGCTTACTGTGTTTCTTATAAAAACATATGCAATGTAGATTTAAGCNTATAATAGAAGCAAACAAGCATGTTCTATTATGAGATAGGGCAAAATGTTTACAATGATTTTCATAGTTTTAAAAACAAAGCAATAAAAAGATAATCTGAACTAGAGAAGATTCGTTTTACTCCAAATTTCAATTCAGTCACCTAGAAGAATGACTATTTTACACAGGCAAGGAGAGAAGTGATGTAATTTTCTTAAATTTTGATCCTTCCTTTGGAAGGAAATGCTCCTGCCTTTTGTCTGTTGTGGAGCTGCAATGCAGATGATAGCTGCCAGGACCATAGTATCTTATCAAGCTGCGAGAGTCACCATGGCAATTATGGCATAGTCCAATCTCTCAGGTTGTATTTAGGATGTACAAACATGTAATATTAGCTAGCACTTCTCATCCACGCCAATTTTACAATGGGAAGCACAATATATTATGCACAATTAATTTCCCTTACACTTCTATATCATAGTCCATCATCAGAGGGCATCAGGGCAGGAACTCAAGGCAGGAACTGATGCAGAGGCCATGGAGGAGTACTGAGCAAGGAGTACTTGCTTACTCATGGCTTTCTCAGACTTCCTTGTTATATCTCCCAGAACCACCTGCCGAGGGGTGGCACCAACCACAGTGATCTGGATCTGCTACATCAATTATCAATCCATAAAAAGCCTTAAATGCTACAGGATAATTCTATGATGATATTTTCTCAATTAAGATTCTGTATTTAGCCAGCACAGAAAGACAGTTTATTCTGATTACAGGAATGATTAACCAAGAAGCATTACAATCCTAAACATGTATGCATTGAACTTGGAGTTAAATGATATCATAGATCAAATGAAATTGACAGACATCTAAAGAATATTTTACTTAAATATCACACAATGTACATTCTTCTCAGGAGCCTGTAGAAATTTCTATAAAATAGATCTTATATTGGAATATAAAACAAATCAGAAAATAGAGAAAATTGAAGTAACTCCAAGTATCTTCCCTGACCATGATTCAATTATCTCAAAATCAATAGCAAAAGTTATTTAGAAATTATACAAACTCATGGAGATTAAATAACACACTAAAGAAAGATGAATGAAGAAATAAAAAAGGAAAATATTTTAAATTCCTGGAAATAAATGAAACTAAAAACACAAGATGCTAGAACCTGTGGGACACACTAAAAACAGTCCTATGAGGGAACTTTATTGCATTAAGTACCTACATTAAAAAAAATCAAATGGAGCGCAAATAAATATCTTAAAGATGCACATCAGGAGCTTAAAAAATCAATAATAAACCAAACCCAAAACCAGTAGATAGGAAGATATAAAACCAGGGCAAAAAAAAATCAGTGAAGTAGAAACAAAAGCAACAACAACAAAAACATTTTAAAGAATCAATGAAATTAAGAGATAGTTCTATGAAAAGATAAACAAGATTGATAGCCTCTGAAGGAAAAGATCCAAATTAATAAAGTATAGATTGGTAGAGGAGCACTAAAACAGGCACCAAATAAAACTATAAGAGAATAGAATACTTAGGATTTGAAAACATACTTAATTAAGTTGAAAATCCTAAAATAAATCGATAGATTTCTGGAGACATCTACACTGTCAAAATTAAGCCAAGAAGAGATCAACAACTTAAACAGACCATGAAAATAAGGAGACAGAAACAGCAATAAAAAGTCTTCAGACTATAGAAAAAGCCCAGGTTCAGATGGCTTCATAGCAGAATTCTACCAGATTTTTAAATCTAAAAGCTAATAATTCCCAAATTATTCAAAAATTAGAAGTGAAAGGATCACTTCTAAACTTCTTCTATACAGCTGCTCTTACTCTAATTCCAAAGCCAGGTGAAGATACAACAAAGAAATAGAATAAACCAATATCTCTGATGAATATATATGCAACAATTTTTTTTTAAATGCAAACTGTGCTGTGGAATATTATTTTAACTATGTAAAAATATGTTACATTTGTTTATGCTGATGAATATTACTTTAACTGTGTAAACATGTGTTATATTTGTTTATGCTGCATTTGTTTAATTATGTAAAGATGTGTTACATTTGTTTCACCTTGCCTGCCTAAGGCACCTGATTGGTCTAGTAAAAAGCTGAATGGCCAATAGCTAGGGAGGAGGAGGATTGGCAGGGCTGGCCGCCAGAGAGAATAGGTAGGGGGAGAAATCTAGGCTCGAGGGAGAAGAAGGAGGAGACAATGAAGGAGAAAGAGAGGGACATGGCCCGGGCCAGAAGCCAGGCAGCCGCCAGCCAGACAGACATGAGAAGCAGTGAAAGTAAGATAATACAGAAGGAAAGAAAGGTAAAATGTAGATAAAGGCACACCATAGGCAAAACATAGATAAAGAAAAACAGGTTAAGTTATAAGAGCTAGTGGGACAAGCGTAGGATAAGGCTGAGCATTCATAACTAATAATATGTCTCTGTGTCATGACTAGGGAGCTGGTTGGTGGTCCAAAAAAAGAAAGCCTTCTGCAAAACTGAATATAGGAACATAACAAAAAGGTTATTGTTTTGGTTTGCTTTCAAATTGCTGCAATGAACACCGTGACCAGAAGAAACCTGGGGAGTAAAAGCTTTATTTCACTTTATGGCTTACAGTTTATTATGGGGGGATGTCAGGGCAGGAACTTAATGCAAGAACCTAGAGACAGGAACTGGAACAGAGGCCATGGAGGAAGGCTGCTTACTGGCTTATTTCCAACAGATCATTCAGCTTGGTGTTCATACAAGCCAAGACCATCTATCTGCCTATGGTAACTCTGCCCACAGTGGGCTGGGCCCTCTTGCATCGATCATTAGTCAAGATAATGCCCCACAGACTTGCTTGCAGGCCAATCTAATGGAGGCATCTTCTCAGTTAAGGTCCCCTCTTCCCAAATGGCTCTAGTTTGTGTCAAGTTGACAAGATTAAGNAGCACAGTCCCCTTCCCCAGTCATGCTAACTTTATTCTGAGATGCAGGAATGGTTTAACTTCAGCACAACAATAAATGTATAGTAAAGACTATAGGTAAAAGAAAAACTCACAGCCAATATGACCCTAAATGGTGAAAAACTAGAAGAAATTCCACTAAAATAAGAAATGAGACAGGACTGTCCACTATTCCCACTCCTTTTCAATAGAACACTTGGAACCCCAGTTACAGCCATAAGACAAAATAAGAAAATTAAAGGGTACAAAGAGGAAAAGAAGAAGTCAATGATATTTATTTGCAGATGATATGATAGTGTCTTAGGGTTTCTCCATGACCTTCCACATCATAGTCAATCATGGAAGGAGCTCAAGCAAGAACTGAAGCAGAAACTATGAAGGAATGCTGCTGCTTACTGGCTTGCTTCCTGTGGCTTACTCTGCCTGCTTTCTTAGAGCATAGAGGACCACCTGTTCAGGAATGGTACCACTACAGTGAACGGGACCCTCCCACCTTGATCATTAAGACCATGTTCCACAGACTTAACTACAGGCCAAAATTATGAAGGCATTTTCTCAGTTAAGATTCCCTCTTCCCAGATATGTCTATGTTTGTATTAAATTGTCAAAAACTCTCCAGCACAGATAAGATTCATAATAGAGCCCAGTGATTTCACCAAAGTGTAAATGATCAACACTTTCAGCAAAATCCCAGGATACCAAATTTACTTACAAAAACAAGTCACTTTTCTATATAGCAGTAACAAGCACACTGAGAAGGAAACCATGGAATTACTGTCATTGACATTAACCTCCAGAAAACTAAAATATGTAACTAAGGAAGAGAAAGACTTCTACAATGAAACATTAAATCTCTGAAGAAAGAAATTTGGGAAGGCACTAGAAGATCGAAAGATCTCTCAATGCTCATAGATTGGTACAAGTAATATTGTGAATAATGCTGTCAGGCCAGTCGTACTGCATCTCAAGTTATACTACAGAACCATTGTAATAAAAAAAGCATTACACTGGCAAAGAAACTGAACAAACATATAGGTCAGTGGAACAGAACAGAGACTCAGACTTAAGAATATACAATAACAATCTCCTAACATAATGACCTAAAAAACTGTTCAATGTTTTTAGCAGTCAGAGAAATGCAAATTACAACTATATTGAGATTTAATCTTGCCTGCATCAAAAAGGCTGAGATTAAGAAGACAAAAAAGTATCAAATGCTACAAATGCTGTGGAAGACTCCGAGAAAGGAGAATGCTTACTCGCTGATGCTGGGGATGCACACTTGTGGTTCTGATGTGTAAATCAGCATAGAACGTCTTCAGAAAGCTAAAAATAGATCTTCCACAAGGCCCAGTTTATACCATGCCTGGGCATATGCCCAAAGGACTCTACAGCCTAATACAGAAATACTTGTTTGTCCATGTTCATTGATGCTCTATTCATCATATGTAAGAAATACGCTAGCCACCAGAGAAAAAAAGTTATCAGTAGCCCTGCCCAGCTATGAATCTCATGAACAGAGATGCAGGAGGAGCTGGGGTGGGAAGGGAAGGGTTGATATGGTGAAAAATCTTTGTATTCATGTATAAAATTGTGGGGGAAAAGTATAAAACATAAGTTACACTTTTTAAATAAATTAAGAAAATATAAAGCTGAGCCTGGTGGCAAACACTAGGGAGACTGAGGCAGAAGGATTTCTTAGAGTATAAAGCCAGTCTGGGCTTTTCTCAAGAAGATTTAGTGTGCCTTGTCTCAGAAAGAACTAACATTTTAAAATATAATTTTGTACACAATAAATGCATTTCTGTTTAGTCCCAGTTGAACACATGCTGCACAGTTGCTCAACTGTAACCCTATATTTAAGAAGCCACTTCTTAGGTTTTGTCGAAATCATCGTCTGCCTACAACATCACTGTGACAGTGCCAAGCCTATGGATTTCTGTGATTTTCCATATTCCTCAAATTTACACTGAGTCACTGTTCACTGAGTTCCAGATCCTTCCCGTGAACTAACTCTGTAATTTTTGTGACAGCGTTCTGGTTTAGAGATGATGAAGATCATGCCCAATAGAGACTTGTTGGTGTTGTGTTGCCTCTCCAAAGCCACACTCTGCACTAAGCTCTATTAATTTCCAAACATGACATTCAACCGTTAGGGTTGTTTGTGTTGATCATGGTTTTTAATCCACATTTAAGAGTTGGCTTGGAAAGAAAGAAAGCAGAAGAATGGTCTCTGTTTATGTTTTAGGTTTGAAAGCAAATAAAAGTTAAAAACACTGGTTTTCTCCTGAGATCCAAGCCCAAAGAAACATTTAGAATTCTAAGTCTATAAATTAAAATACATTAAAGGCAAAACCTACAGAATTTACCATGGTTATACATTTCTACATCGATTTGTAACTGAATTCATTTTAAAGAAATGGTTTGTTTGTTTTTATTATTCTTTTTATTGCTAACTTAAAATATACATGCTTGATCTCTAAAACACACAAAAGCCTTTTCAAATAATGAAAACAAGATCCTAGATGAATAATCACAGAGTTCTAAAGGGAAAAACATAAATTTATAAGTGAGTGTCTACGAATTTGATGACCTACAAATTCACCATGGAGCCACTTTAATCCAGAAAATACAACATATTTGAATGCTTAGCAACTGCATAATAAATATGAATATAGACTAGAGAAAGTCTGTTGAATGTTCCTTGAAAACCAGAAGACTATTTTAGCACCTGGACTGAATTTGAAGGAAACTAAACTTGAATTAGAGTTTTGTGTAGACACCAAGAAAAAGTCAGTGGTTTTGGCTTGTTCAAGTGGTTTATTTAAAGACAGAACTTAACATAAAGTTCTTGGAACACTGCCTTATGATTTGGCTATAAGAAATGGTCATCTGTATGTGTGTGTGTTTGTGTGTGTGTATGTGTATGTGAGAGAGTGAGGGAAGACAGAGAGACAGAATTGAATGGGAATGTCTTTCACAGTTCACTTTGCTCATTGTTTTATTTCTAGTGTATAATCCTCCTTCTTAGTCAGGCAGTGATTTCATGACACTAAAAATTAAGACACACATTTGCAAAGATAAGCTTGAGCCTCTATAAATTCATCTTCACAGTCTTTATTGTTCTTAAAATGAACAAATTTTTATGAGTACAGAAAAATGTGCAATGATATGCTACACACCATCCCACATTCATGGGTTGGTTTAAATGATTGTCTATGGATGCACTGACTGATGGAGTGGGATTCTGGAACCTTCACTGGGAAAGATTCAGACAAATGCTGTCAGGCAGAATAAATCATCTATCTATTGAATACAGACATGCATGATAAATAAAATAGTTTTACTAGCATCTTGATGTCTATGGTGATGAAGAAATAGGGTTATAAAATGAAACTAAATGCTAGACTGTGGAATGGCCAGAATGGTCCTCTTCTTAAGACTATGTATCCACTTAATGCATAAGCACCCAATATTTCACGAAATTCAGCTGGATGTAGAAATCTATTGAAAACAATCTTCCATCTCTATCTTTTCAGGTAGATACAGTGAAAACATAGGCAACTTCGGTGAAGTACACATTTAAGAACATAACTGCATTAGCATGGTGGCTTATTTGCAGTGCTCACATGACCCCAAGTATTAACTTGAAATAGACACCTACTACTTAGAACTTAGAAAAGTAGATTGGCATGAAAGAACAGAGTTAGGAAACAAAGACAGCCAGTGTTTGCATTCCAGAGTGTGGTTGCAGCCTGCCCTTGTTAGCTCCTGGTTCTTTTGCTTAAAAATTTGAGTTGAAAAATTCTGGCTTAAGATGAAACATGAAAGATAGAGGCTTTTAATTGAAAAGCATTATTATTAGCAGAATTCTAACAAGGGAAAGAAAATTGATTGCATTCAAGGGCAGGCCTGCTGCCTAGATAGAATATAGACNGCTTTGTTCCCTCTTCTACGGATTTATTGATTCACTCTTGCATTTTTGTTTGTTTGTTTGTTTAGAGTGACTATTATCCATAGCTGTCTGGGAGGACTGGGCAAAATGTGCCACCTGAGGAGCTGCATGGGATTTGCTCTTAGTAGCCTTGCCTTTCCCCATATAGACCTTTCTTATTCCCAGAGATGTATGGGAGCCTGAAAGAGGCTCTGGACCTGACACTGGAGACTGCATTTTTCCACATGTGGGTAAGAGCAGTGGCTCCCAAACTTGGTTACAATCAGAGTCATCTGGGTCAGATTGGTTTTATGTAAGAAATTCTACAGATATTTCTGAGGATTTTTCAAGTTTGAGAACCAAAAATTCAATGCCAATTAATTTCCTTTGGCTTGGAGCTGTGTTTGTGGCTATCAGGGTCTTCATTATAACAGAATAATTATTCCAAATAAAATTAGGGGAACTTCTATAGGCACTTAATAGAAAATCTTGAAAATGTGTATAGTCTTTGTAAAGTATGAAAAACAAATCCAGAAACAAAACCCTGGAAGCCCAATTAATGGACTGGTTTTAAATTCAAAACCCAAACAATAGTTTTTAAAATAATGTGTTTAGAAGGTGTACAACACTTACTACATAATAGTCACTTGATACACTGAATTTTTTTCTCATTGTGCTATACAGCCTCTGGTAAGCTTCCCTAGGATAACTACAGGACACATTTCTTGTGTTGTGGAACAAGGTCATGCCACACACAAAGCCTCTTTGCCATTTGACATATATCTCCTATTGGATATTATTATATCAGCTAGGCACCCGATTCTAGGAACAGTGAGTATAATAGATTGTCAGTGGTCACTCTTCATGGATATCTGTCACACACTGCAAAAACAGAGATGGTTCTAGAGAGTAGTGTGACACAAAGCCCTCCCTGTGGGCAGTACATGCATGGTAATCAATTTTGCTTTGTCTGGAAAGAGAAGTGACTAGAAGTAAGACTCGTTGTTAATGAGATGAAAGAACAAATATGGAAATTTGTAAACATAGAAGTGAGGGGGAGTGGCTTATGGAAGAATNCATACCAGTGATGAAAAGTGGGCAGATTGCTCTGGGAGACTCCACCCCCCTCAAAGAGTGTCCTCCATAACCCGGTGAAGTTAAAGGGTTGTACAATGTAAAGCTGCAGGATCTCTTTTCAACATCCCTATGCCCATGCAATGAAGGACGTTGCTATAGTGGAAAGACGACATAGTCTCATAGTATATTTACAAAGCATTGTAGAGAGATCCAAAAGGAGCAAATTTTAGTTCAATGGACTAGAAGAAAACTACATCTAATATATTTGCACAAAATATTGACTCCTCCTGTTCTTCAAAAGTGGTTTCAAATAGACTACTACCCATAATCCATTGCTCTATGCTTTGTAGTCTGCCATATGTGACAGACATACTCAAACATGAATTTGCACTTCCCAGCATAGTGATAAATAAATTGGCTCAGTATTAGGGAGACACGGCTTTATATATTTTGTTGGCGATGCAGTGGCAGAGATTGGTTAGATATATACCGAATTCATTTTCCTTCCTACCAGGCACAGAAGTGAACTGTGTTTCCCAGCTTCCCTTGCAGGTAAGTCAAAGTGAAAGTGATGTACAAGGCACTTAGGACTGATCCACCAAAGTATCCAGAGCAGCTTTTGCATTCTTCATTAGCAGGGTGGATGTGTTGGATGGATTCTATGAACTCAGAGGAGAATTTAGCCACCTAGCAGGAGAATACTAAATAGCTCGGGGACATCTGAATTTCAATACTCTTCAATTCTTATCCCAACTGTTCTCTTAGTAATTATTTTATGTTTGAAAGAAAGTAAATCTTGTGTTAATCTACTGATACTTGGTGTTATGAATCAAATGAGCTGTTTATATAGATACCTGTATAAAAATGTGCAGATTGAAGTAGAGTGTTGCCCCAGTATAAACCTGAAATATGCAGAAATATATAGCTGTCAGGTAGGTGGGAAATGTCCACTGAAGTCTGGGGAGACAGCCTTCATATTCTACAGAGACCAATAATTCTGTACAACAAGAAAGGGAGATTCAACATCCAAACAATCCATAGTTCAGATAGGACGTTTTACTAAACAGCATTGGATGACATTATAAATTGACTATTCTACATTAGCATTGTGTAAGGTTTTCCAATAAGAATGGTGACTTGAGATAGAAACTCATTAGTTTTTAAAACAGAGATGAGAGGGATTAAAATGTGAACTCTCTAATATTGAATAAAGTTGACTGTAGGCCATGAGTAAGAGATAAGACTGAGCACTGTTACAATCCTTCCAACTACAAAAGCCCCAAAAGTCCGATCCATTGCATAGATCAGTGTGTAAGAGGCAAAGGGTGTGTAAAAGGAACGGGTGTGTAAGAGGGAAAGGGTGTGTAAAAAGGAATGGGTGTGTAAGAAGGAAAGGGGCTGAAACACAGACACAGGAACTTCTTTAGACCAGACAGGTGCAAGGCTAAGGGCACCAGGTAGAGACAGCTCACTCTCTGGAAAATGACTGTCACTGCCAAGAGGGGAATGATGGCAACAGAAACACTTGAGCTGAAGCTCCAAGCTCCTCTTGTATGTCCTATGAACCATTTGCACAAAACAGGTCGAGAATCTCAAGAGAGTGATGTCAGAGTACTCAACCCTAACTAAGCCCAGGGCCTAAATTTCATTTTTCTTTTCCCTACATTGAAGATTCACTTAAAAAAATTTTTTTTCCATCTTATCACTAGAGGTTGATCAGCATATTTGCTAAGTCCAAGGGGAGAGAAAAATAAATCAAAGGAAAGATATAGTTCAGTGGCAGGACCCCTTAAATCATATATTTTTAAATCAATAAACCCTGTTTAGCCCATCTTGACTATCCACATTCTTTTGTAGTTTGTTTCTACAGTCTTTCTGAGATTGGCACGTGGCTTGCT
>LZPO01019355.1:0-11598 GCA_001675575.1 Neotoma lepida
CCTGCCTCTGCCTCCCAAGTGCTGGGATTAAAGGCATGCGCCACCACCACCTGGCTGCACTTTTTATAATCATCATTTTAAATCTGATTTAATTCTAGAATAATATAAAACAAATAGTTATTCTTGTCACTTGTAAAAACAAAATAAGTCCAAGACTCATTTTTCTTTTTGAAGTCCATAGAGAGTTAATAGAAAAATCAATGTTGAATTTCAAGTCCCCATAATTTAAAAGGCAACTTTCAGATTTTGGCACAACAAAGAGAGGTATGGTAAAACACTTGTGGAGTAAATTGAATGAATTAATTCTNAGACCACTCTTTCTGTAAGATTTGATTCTGATTTTTCTAAAGGACATACTTTCATAACTCTTCAATAGGAAGTAACAGGGAACATAAAAGGAACAAGGTATTCTCGGTGCTCTTCAATGCATTAAGTTTAAGGGGTATGGTAATTCATTTGGAGGTAACTGTATACTTTCATTAACACTAGATCTGAGTCAACAGAGAACATTAAAGGAAAACATAAACAGAAGACCTCTGCCACACTGAAAGGCATTATTTAAAAGTCGAGGGCTTTCTTGTGAAAAATTCAAGTGGTGTGTGGTTTGAAGGTCCATGTTAGCCACTAGATGCTGTGGGAACTGTACAGGAAGAAGAAAAGAAAGAAAGAAGTGAAAGAATGGGATGTCTGGACAGTTGATGACTTCCTTTGGCAAAGCCATGTTGTCTAATATCTCATGCTTCTTTGTTTCCATACGTTAGACTACATAGAATTGGGGTAACTGCTAAATCCTGACTGTAACTCAGATGTCACTGTGATTTCACTCATTACCTTTCTGCCACACTATTTCATCCCAAGATTTGCCCTATTATTTTTGTCTGTTCTGCTGATGCTCTTTCCACAGTGTCTGTATAGATAACTTCTTTCAGGTTCAGATAATCAACTCTTCAATTAAGACTTTTACAATGACTTAACCTCATGCTCCCCAAGGCTTTACATAAAACATTCTTCTCATGTGGTCCTTTTGAAAATGTCTTCACTTTTACAAATGTCTGGTAGAAATTACTTTGTCTTAGTTATGGCTGTTTGTGTGTTAATGCTCATTTCCAAATTGAGAAGGGAGAGTCAATGGATCAGGTAGGTTCTTGTGTTGGTCTTTCTTGTATTCCTGATGTGGAGAGTAGTGAGCATGGCATAAAGGCAATTGTGAATACATAGCTGCTTGAAAGAGTGAATTTCCACTTTAGCTACCAAGACAGACAGAGAATAGCCACAGAGTCAAGTAAAAGAGTGAAATTAAATCTGTTTTATAACATAAATACTGGAGAGTTAGGTAAACAGCCTTGGGATGAAACAGCTAATAAATGAACTTAGTTTTGTGACCCTTGAGATTTCTGCCTCTGCAACTACATTCTATTGTAGCATAGCTAGATTGAGCAAAAGTTTAGTTGTGAGAACAAGTAGTAAGAAAAATTAGATGAAACACAGCTTATAGAACTAGAAATAATATTCTGATGTTTTGAATATAAACATTAAGCACCAGACAATTTTCAGCCTATATATGTGAGAAATTTCCCCTCTGAGGCAATTATTTTCCTGATCCAATTATTTTTCTCATTCTATTCTAAGTAACCAAAATTTTTACATTTTTGTTTAGATGGCTGTTTGTGTGAATTAGCTTCTGAGTTTCATAAAAGAACATGACAGTCATTACCATAAGCACGGCCTTTTCTATGCATGAACCAATAGGTTTTAAACAAACAATTCAGTAGAAACATTTGTAGTTCTCCCTATTTGTTGGTCTCCTTCAAAACTAAAAGTTATGGGCCATGTATTATGGGGCAGTTTTATAGCTCATAACACATTTTTTTGTATATTAACAGTGTATCATACATACAAGCATTATGCCACCAACATCATGTCATGCTCTAAGACTATGTGATTAACTTTACACAGTTACTGTGTATTAATTTTTTTGTCTCTACTTAGATTCATGGGCTTTCAAAAATCTATCTTTAATAGTGAGACCAAACACTATGTACTATAACATAATTGAGAAAAGCAGTTTACTTTGTTAAAGAACAATGAGTCAAGAAAAATAATACTTAAATAACATAATTGCAATCTTCTCATTGGTATTAAAAATAATGAGAAACCATAAAAATAAAAAATACTGGAAAATAAGTTTCCTTTTTCTGATAAAATATGAATTATAATATATCCCAATGTCAACACTGTGGGATAATATTCATCAAGTACTTTGTCATGACATGAAAGTTTTATTTTAATCCAGTTCCACTAGCTGAGCTTATTCATTTTCAAAATCAATTTTTCAGAATTATCTTAGCTCTGTTTCCCAATGCTTATGCAGGTGAAACTTTCTCCAAGGAGGNCTTATTCATCTTGGTGACTGATGACTATGGATCTGGATGGCACTCTGTCACACTGTTAAATGTTATCAATGACAGTAGCATGGCTATCTTTTGTTTACCCGTTATAAATATGACTTTTACTTTCTGAAACTCACAGACTATGTCACTTGATTTTGTATAATTTTTAATATTTGGTGAGAAAATATTCTCTAGGTTTGGTCTTCAGGAAGATTGATTCTTTTCCCTGAAAACTTGTTGTTTTGCCAAATAATTTTTTCATGGGTCCATTAAATAGTTCATTAAATGGCAATAATTCATGTGTATTTCGGTTACGACTTAAATCTGCCAGATGGCTTATAGCACAGTTGACTTCAGCCATTTAGAGTGTTATTCACAAACATTTGTCATCTTAAATCTTATCATGAATCTTTTGCATGCAAGTATTTTTTTTTTTCTTTGTAGAAGGAAAGTTGCTTTTGTGGGACTATTTCTTTTTCAGCTAATTCTTCCTTCCACGGTCTCATTAGTTTTAGCTAAATAGATTTTCAGATTGAAGCCAAAGGTTCCCATAAAAGCACAGACATGTCACCTTTCAGCTGGTTTTATCCTTCGTGTACTACCATAATTAGTCATGGCCTCAAGTCAGAGCTGTAAGTGATAGAAATTAGATTTTGAAAAGAATAAAAATCTCAGGCTTAATAGAAAGGCACTATAGGACCAATGTCAAATACTTCATAATAGTCTGTCATTTAGTGAGAGATAAATCTTCACATATGAAGAAGGCAATGTTAATGTATCTGACATTGGCTAATAACAGTAACACCAAAAGAAGTCATAGTTAGATAGTGAGTATCCAGAATTTTACTGCACAAAACAAACAAACAAACAAACAAACAGGGTTTGTATTTGTTAACTTATTTAGCATGAATGGTTTGTTTTCACTGTCAGTGAAATAGAAGAAGCTGTAATGAAAAATGCAGGTTTTTTGTTTTGGATAGCAAATATATTTGCTAAGCCAAACTATGATATTATTAGTGTGCTGAAAAATTGAATTCTAATTTATTATTTATTCAATAATAAATTTATTTATTATTTATTCAAATAAAGTTAAAAAGATATTAAGTATATATTAGATATTGAGTGTGAAGCAGGTTATTTTATAGTACAGAGGATTTCCTAAGTCAAAATATTTTAGGAAAGATATTCAACCTGTCTTCTTAGAAAATTGCTGGTGAATACATAGAATGTGCCTTTACAAAATTAATAGAGCCATGTAAGTTGACAAATAAGGAATACAAATATTTGGCCGGGTGGCTTTTAGTGAGATTAGTTATGGTCTAAACCCTTCATGTTCTCCAAATAAAGTATAAAAAAGAGCATACCACCAGATAAAACAATACTGTGCTAAAATAATATTTTATAAATAGATGTTTATCAAAGCATAATAGAATGCTGTAATAAATGTCTACATTTTTATCCTTAATATTTAACAGAAACTTTTAAATTCAAAGAACAAAAATACTAAATATGTTATGTACAGCATTTTGATTATTTTTTAACTTCAGAACTAGCAAGAATTTTCAACAAAGTGTTGGCCATCAAAGTTGCCCATTTAATTTATTTCTGTGTTCCTCAAGCTTGGAGCCATATTGTTAATATTACTTACTTAGGGTATAACTTTTCAGATAGTTCACCACTAATAAGAACTCTAACATTTTCATTACAACTTTCCAAAGATGTTTCTACCACAGTCCTACTTAAATATTTGGAATATCCTCAATGTGTTCTGCCACAAGGTTTCAAAACTTNTATTCCAGTGCCAAATGGTCAGCCCTGAAAACACACGTACAGGTAACATATGAACTGAGGAATTTATATTGAGAAATATGTACATATATGAACAAAGAGAGAGGCCATTGAAGGAGAGTAGGGAGGGATAATGAGAAGATTTGGATAAAGGAAAGGGAATTGAGAAATATAATTATAATCTTCAAAANATTTTGTGCTCCTGGTGAATGTATTTGTGGGAAAATGTCAAAGACAAAAAGAGAATTTACACTAATCCTATTACTTTTGCATTTAAAATAGTGTTTTTAAAAACAAAAGATGAGATCACAGATATTTAGCAGCTGTTAAAAAAATCACTTTATTATAGAGATCCTGAGTGGATACAATGTGTATACATTTATTAGGTATGCAGCCATGAACTCAAAACTCTTCCAAAGAGTGATATAAAGAGGAAGATATGCTCTGAAATTATCAAATGTTTTTGCAGCTTTCCCGCTTGTGGGAGCCCACAGAAGTTTCCTAGTGAGAACTTACTCAGGGTCAGAGAATCTAAGCTTGCTTTACCCAGCAAAGCTGCATAAGGAGATGACTTTGCCACAGGGAGTGTTTACCAGGTGCTTGGAAGTGTCTACACTTGGCTGTACAGTGTGTTTGATCTTGCAAGGTGGAGGTCTTTTGTCTCTCCCCTTGGCATATTGTAAAACTCCCTTTTGGATAAACTTCAAGGCTGTTGGGTATTGGCCCAGGCCCTCCTGAAGCTGTTTTGTGTTTCTATCTTTCTTCTCATTGTCTAGGTCTCTCTATTTGATATTTTCTTATCCCTCTCTCCTCCACCCACGAACCATTCAAAAGGTGGGAGTAGGTTGGAGCTGGACTCCCACACTCCCCTGTGTGCTTTTTTATTGGCTAAGATAGATACAAAATACCCACATAGGAATCAAGCAGAGCAAAGCCCACTTTTCAACTCTTTCTGTATATTAATATATTGACAGCAATTTTCTATGGTGTGTTTGCGTGAGCCTGTTCACTTCTGTGAAAACAATTAAAATTCTTTGCTTGTAATGCTAAAATTTCATGAATAAACTGTGACTTTCACAGACATTGCTTTCTGGGGGAAAAAAAAAACACAGATTTACCTTTGTGAAGTAAGTATAGTATAATGTGAAGAGATAATAACTAATTTAGAAACATCTATTATTTATTATCTCAAGTCATGTTTCCCACTTTTCCTCTTGCCCTTTCCTCCCTCTTCCTCTCCTTTTCCTTCTCTGTTGTAGAATATTATTTTAAGATGTGTTACATTTGTTTATGCTGTGGAACATTTGTTTATGCTGTGGAACATTTGTTTAATGATGCAAAATGTGTTGCATTCTTTTATGTTGCATTGTTTAACTCTGTGAAGCTGTGTTACTTTGCCTGTCTAAAACACCTGATGGTCTAATAAAGAGANGAATTGCCAATAGTTAGGCAGGAGAAGGGATAGGCAAGGCTGGCAGGCATAGAGAATAAATAGGAAAATCTGGGAAGAAAGGAAGAAAAAACAAGAGATGGAGAGGAGGATGCTAGGGACCAGCCACACAGCCACACAGCTAGCCAAAGTGAAAATAATATATACAGAAATAATAAAAGGGAAAAGCCCAGAGGCAAAAGGTAGGTGGGCTAATTTAAGTTAAGAAAAGCTGGTAAGAAACAAGCTAAACTAAAGCTGGGCATTTATAATTAAGAATAAGACTTCATGTGTGATTTGTTTGGAAGCTGTGTGGCAGACCCTTCCAAAAGAATAAAAACAATCAACTATACTTTTGTGCCCAACATGGGGCACCAAATCTTGTTTTCATTCAGTTCAGTAGCTGCCCCTAATCAGTTACTGCAACTCTGCAGCTACCAGCAGCAGTTCAGCAGCAAGGGCCTTGGCAAGTACGAATTCTGTTCTCTCAGGCACTGGCTCTTTCAAGGCCACTAAGGGAAACTTTATCTAGATCTTTATTCCTCTAAAGAATTCAAGATTCAGAGGTTGAGGTGAAATTCTGCTTGCTCAGAGAGGCTGAATAGGAAGTAGCTAACTTCCTCTCATAGCTCACATCTCCAACAAAAACAGCATTCTTCTGCTCCACCCTCACTTAAAAACCCTAGCTACACATGGTTCCTCCCTACTACTTCCTTTCAGCTAGTTGCTGACTCAGCCTCCTGACCACAGGTTAATTTTATATAATCAAACAATGTAGCATGTCTTTGCATCATTAAATAAATATTTCACAGAATAAACAAATGTAACACATCATAAAATATTATTCTACAACACTTCTCCTTTTCTTTCCTTTCCTTCTTCTTCAGCTTCTCCTTGTTTCTCTTCTCCTTTGTCATTTTTCAGACAGGGACTCTCTTTGTAGCCTAGGCTAACCTAAGAGTGAGTATGTAGTCCAAGCTGGCCTTAAATTCCTCAACATTCAGCCTCCATTCTATCACCTCTTCTTTTAAGATGACACTAGAATACAGTCCTCAAAGTTAAGGTCATCTTATTGGTGAAGTAATAAAATGCTTAAATATTTTATTTGATATTTTTTTATTTTAACCATTGCATCAAGTGAGCTTATAGAAATCATATAATAGAAGTAAATGGGAATACCAAAAACATTTACTGTATTGTGAACTTGACTATTTAAAAAAGGACTCTCATTTTAAAAATCAAATGAAATTAATTAAATACAATTAGATTTTATTGTCCTATGCTCATTTATTTCCAAGAACCTGCATTTCTTTTTACCTTTCTTTTTATTCTTCACTCATACAATACATTGCAACCACAGCCTCTCCTCCCTCCATTCCTCCCAATTCCCCTCTTGTATATTATTAAAGGACCAGCCTTAATAATATACTCCCCAGGGGCTCAGAAGAGAAACTACAAACGGCAAGAATTATTTTCGGGAAAAGAATATACATACACCAAGCTTTTTGTCCATCTACTTTATTCCTCTGGGATAAATCCTATCTACACAGCTTCAGTTTCCGCCCTGACATTTAAATCTTCTCTGAACCTACTTCTTATAGTCCTAACCTCCTATGCTTTCAACCTCATCTTCATCCTCCATCTATCCTTGTTCTCTACTGCTGACCCTGATAAACTCTACAAGAGATCATCTGCCTTACCATCTACAGAACCTCTGCCTTCTCTTCTCCCTGGCCACGTGGTTCTGTCTACCCTCTACAGAAAACGCCGGTTTCTTCTTCTCCTGGCCACGCGGTTCTCCACCTGGCTAGGAGTGCCACTCCACNCTTCACTCCTCCTGGATATGCAAAAACCTCTTTTGTTCTCAGTCAATTGCTCTGGAAAGCCCCTAGGCCTCAAGGCAAGGGATGATCTGAGCTTCATTTGCACAAGAAACAAATCTATGCATCTACCACCTACTTGGCCCTGCTTATGTGATCTTATCCAAGAACTGCCCCACCCCCGCCCCCTGCAGGAAGCTCACACACATACACACATTTCATGGGAATTATGGGCACTAGAAATTCATAATGAGGAGCACTTGAGTATTAAAGATATGTAACACCAAATAGTCCATGATAAATGGCTTCCCGTTTGACTGACCCTTGGTCAGTGAAGTATAGCTTGTTATACACAGCGGCACTCCTATTACATATTCTTGTGGCTCGCCACATTCCCCCACAACCACCTCCCTCTCTGCCAAATACATTGCTTCTCCATTTCCCTGTACTGAAGAGCAGGTCTCCTAGTGATATCAATCCAACAAAGCATAGCAAGATGCAATAACACTAGGCACAAATCCTCATATCAAGATTGGGTAGGGTAATTTAGTAGGAGGAAAACGGTCCTANAGAGAGAGAGAGAGTGCGGCCACACGTGGAGAGAGAGAGGAAGAAAGAGCAAGGAGAAGGAGGAAGAGGTGGGATTTCCTTTGCACATGCGCGAAGTGCGAATGTGAAGTCACTTAGCTGGGGGAGTGGCCAGGAATTCCAACACAGAGAACCTAGCTCAGACTCATTCAGGCTCCATGATTGTTGCTGCTTCAGTTTCTGTGAGCCCCTATGAGCCCTGCTTCATTGATTCTGTGGACTGTGTTCTCCTGATGTCCTCCAGAC
Organism: Neotoma lepida; assembly: GCA_001675575.1. Lineage (NCBI taxonomy): Eukaryota > Metazoa > Chordata > Mammalia > Rodentia > Cricetidae > Neotoma > Neotoma lepida. The sequence goes on from LZPO01019355.1 coordinate 8,262, forward strand.
CTCTGGCTCCTACAATCCTTCCTCCTTTTATGTGAGGTTCCACGAGATCCACCTAATGTTTGGCAGTGGGTCTCTGCATCTGTTCCCATCAGCTGCCAGTGGAATCCTCTCTGATGACAATTGGGCTAGACTCTGATCTATGAGTACCGCAGAATATTCATTTCTATAGCAAATGGTTATTTTATCTTACAAAATCCAAAAAAATTAGTAAGTACTTCAGAATTTCTTTTGTTCAACTGCCAAATAAAATTTNCTTTTCACTTAAGTTTCAGCTTTCAAAAGTATCTTTTCCTGCAGTCTCGTTTTCAGCCTTCAAATTAAATAAGACCAGACACTCTTCTGTTTCTCTGAAATCAAACTCAACTTTTTGTGTTCATTTATGATCCACCAAGCTTTATACTGTTGATAATTTATTGTGTCTATGTGCCAAAAGTGCCTCTATTTTCCTCTAGGGCTCAGGCATATATTTAAGTGAAGAAAAAGAAATTGTGAGATTTATGCAGTATGCATAAATGTACAATAGTTTTAGCATCACTGGTCTGAATTTTGTTATGTACATTTTAATTTTCTAAAGCTGAGAGAACAACTCAGGGAAGCATTATATTCAGTGGAAGCACAAGAAACATTTTCATTGTTTTGTTGAAAGGACATTTGAAGTTCAGTAGCAGTACCATAAGTTCTTAAAACTTCTTTGTAAACAAGTATGCTTCAATTTAATAACCTTCTAGATACTATCATTTTTATAGTAACTAATTGGAAATAGAGTTCAAAATATTCCATTTAATTCAATGCTAAACTCTGACAGTTACATGAATCATTAACTCATGGAGAGTTATGAATCTCAAAATGCTCAAGCAGATAAAAATTAATTAATGTTTNCCCCCACGTAATAGATAAAAAAATGTATTGATTGCATCTACAGAGTGTTTGGGGTGTGCAAGACAGTTACTAAAACCAGTAAAAAAAATTGGTAAATTATATGATATTTAATGTTATATCCAGGGCAAATATAAAGTCTCCTGTTTAAAATTAACCAAGATGTAATTCATAACTAAGTTGTTGATTCTCTTTTACATCTTTCAAGATACTTTCTGCAATGTTGGGTTTGAAAAGTTGCATAAGCTTCAAAACCTGAGATATGTTATAAAAATTCAGATGTTCTTCAATGTAGTAAGCACATTTTCACAACTCATACAATAATAGTAAAATAAAATGGTACTGTATATTCTAAATTATTCTCTAATCTACCATCAGAAGTAACAGACCGTTANGTAAATTGTTACCTGTTATATAGAAATCATGTGCTCCTGAAGTTAGGGTTGCCATGTTATTTGAGTAAGTCACATTTTCATAGACAAGAATGCAAAAATAATGAGACATAACAAATATACATTTTATACCATTCACACATGATGTATTTTTATTACTATTCGTCTTGTTTTCAAAGGAGGATAGCATGATTGGGATTTTCTGAGGTCTGTATTAAGTTTAATTTCACTACATTCGTTATATTGGTGTCCTCTTTGGGGGTAGTCTTACTTTGGACTGAAATAAAATTCATTTGAATTCATAATTTTTCTACCCGTAATAATGACATTTCCATAGGGTTAAATGAGAACATATAGATATCACCCCTCATATTGTCTCTCATTTACAAGAAAGAGGTACAGACTGTGATTTGTGTCTTCTCTCTGGCCTGTATATAGCTTCCTCCGACTCCAGCCAATTGAATAATATAGTTAATTGAATGGAGAATGTGATTAGTAAAGTCTATCTCATTACCTTAATTCCCAATTTCCTTCATGGTCAAATTGTATTATTGTATATCCATTTAGAGATCTAATGCTACATTTAAAAATAAAAGTAGATTAAAACACTTATAGACAGCTTTCTTTAAACAGAAAAATAATATGACTTTTCTGTATAGAAAATTTCATTCATTTTATAGATATCTTTTAACTGAATAGGGAAGGTTTTTCAAAAAAATACCACCACAACCTCATCTCCCAAAACATGATAACTAACTTAATCAAGTATGTTTGAGTAGTATTGAAACCTCTACTAAATTGGGAGTCACAAAATGGCCCACAGTTTTCTGGAGGTATACTGGAAAACCCTCAGTGGAGGTCGCATGGCAGGCCAGGCAGCAGCATTCTTCACAGCCTCGCAAATTCTCCTCCTCAGGTTAATAGCCAGTCCATCTTCACAGGCTTCTGTTTTGACCTATACACTGAATTATCCTCTGTCGTTTGTTTATTCATGACTTCATTCTTCATTTATCAGCTGGTTTAAGTAAGAAAACCACATCTTGTACAGCAAATGCAGAGCCACTACTTAGTTAAGTTTGCAGGAGTCAAACTTACTAGGAAGAATTTCTAAAAACAAAAGCAGAACCTTTTTAATTAGGATCTGAAGAAGTATGCTTTTTGTTGTTTGTCTACAGTCACCTCATGGAGTCATTTATGTTCACAATTCAGATATTCTCAATTTCAGCTCTGTTTTAAAAATTATCCTTCTCACTGGGCAGAAGGTGACCCATGCCTTTAATCTCAGCACTCTGGAGGTAGAGGAAGGCAGATCTCTGAGTTTCAGGATGGCCTGGCCTACAGAGTGAATTCCAGGACAGTNAGAGGTATCTAGAAAAACCCTATGTTGAAAAACCAAAAGTAAATTAATGAAATTTCACTGCTTAGAACAGTAAAGCTGTCGAGTAAGTAGAGTCATATAGAACAAATAAGATCATTTAATTAAAATATTAATAATGATTTCTAACACTAATTAATAATGGTTCATGGAAAATAGACACAAAGTCTTTCTGTTTTGTGTAAGAAAGCTCTATTTTCAACTAGATCCAACAAGGTAAGTGGATAGTTTAAAATTTAGTCAGAATAGAGTTGTTTTCATTTATCTAAGCAAACTTACTTCTCGGTAAACAAGTGAGCAAGGGGTAAAGTAGACCAGTTATCAGTGATTAGTCCACAGAGGGGCAAATTTCAGGAAAAAAAATGTTTAGGAGAATTAATATCCTCTTAGAGTTCTATACTTATTAATAACCTGAACAAAGCAATTGAGAGTCTGTTCATCAGTTTTGTAGATGATACCAAATTAGACAAGTTTGTTAATGCTCTGAGAGTAAAAAGTATGATTTTAAATGAATTTGACAAATTTCAAATAAGCTTTTCCCTCTAACACTTACATAAATAATGTATTCTTGCAGCCTTTTTCAAGCATGGAGAGAACACAATGTGAGAAGATATTCTCCAGAAGAAAGAGGAAGCAACAGAGAAAAAATAAACTGAAATAAAAATTGGGTCCAAGCATGAAAGGGAGATAGCAT
>LZPO01019356.1:0-11585 GCA_001675575.1 Neotoma lepida
AAGAAAAGGAGAAAGAATGAAAGAAAAAAAGAAAGAAAGAAAAAAAGAAAGACAGAAAGAGAAAGAAGAAAGAATGAAAAAAACAGAGGAAGAGGAGGAGGAGGAAACAGCCCAATAGTCAGTTTGAAAAGAAGATTTAGTTACTTGCAGATCTGCATTTATTTATTTATTCCAAAATGCCCGGCTTCAGTGATCTCCTCTATTAAACCTCTTATCTGACTTACTTGACAATGAACACTGAATGAAACACCCATTGACATCAGAGTGAGCAAATGCTTTAATAATTTTTGCTTTTCTAGGTTTGAGAACTGTGGAATTTTCATTGTTATGTTGGAGGTGATTTTTAAAACATTGTTGAGATCGACGGGAGTGTTTATCTTTCTCCTATTGGCTTTTGGCCTCAGCTTTTACGTCCTCCTGAATTTCCAAGTGAGATATTTACATCTCTAGTTGACATCATTACTAGTAATATTGGAAATACATATTTATACTTAAATCCTAATGGCCTAGTAAATTAATAACTATATTTTGAATAGTTTGTATCTTATATATCTTTTAAATGATTTTATTGAAGAAAAAGTATAATTTTATTAAATTTTTCTCTGGTCAAAAAGTTTATATTTACATACCAAAATGTGCTTTTGATATTTGTATTTTTCCTTTTGATGTTTGTATTTTATTAATAATATTTCTTATGACTATATCTTAAGAACTACATGTGTGAATTTTAAAACATATTCTTAGTATAATTCTCATCATTTAGTCATTTGGAAACCCTTTTTCATGATATGAGATTTTCATTTCCTATTTCCTTTTTTTCTTTTTTCAGGATGCCTTCAGCTCTCCATTGCTTTCCTTAATTCAGACTTTCAGTATGATGCTAGGAGACATCAACTATCAAGATGCCTTCCTAGAACCACTCTTAAGAAATGAATTGGCATACCCAATCCTGACTTTTGGGCAACTTATTGCCTTCACAATGTCTGTCCCAATTGTTCTCATGAATTTACTAGTAAGTGGTATCTCATTGCTCACACCATTAATTTTACTTGGAACATTTAATAATACTGTCTTAGGGTTTTCTATTGCTGTAAAGAGACACCATGACCACAGCAACTCTTACAAAGAAAACATTTCATTGAGTTGACTCACAGTTTCAGAGGTTCACTCTATTATAATCATGAAGGGGAGTATGGCAGCATGGAGCCAGACATGGTGCTTGAGCTGAGAGTGCAACAGGAAGTCGACTGTCACACTGAGAAAATGAGACCTCAAGGTCCCACCCCCACAGTGACACACTTCCTCCAGCAAGGCCATACCTCCTAATAGTGACACTCCCTTTGAAGGGCCATTTTCTTTCAAACCACCACAAATACCAAGGATTCTTAACCCCTTCAACATCTCTGTATTTGGGGTGTATTAGCTTTATGTTACTACAAGAATCTACCGAAGGCAGCAAACTTAGAAAGATAAGGTTTAAACCTCCTGGTTCCCATGGTCCAAAGGCATAGTGTCCAGATCATGGAAAGTTTCTTAGTTCCTGTGTCCGCACTTTTGCTCTTTCTTGACTCCCACAACTTCCTCCAGTTGGCCTACATCCTGATGGCACTTCATCTCTGTCATAGCAGTCACTGGAAGAGTCTACTATCTCATTTCTCTGCCAAATTCTTATGCATTTTCACTACAGAGATAGCCGATTAAAAGCTGATCATTTTGTTTTAAAAGTGGGCCTATTAAATTCCTTTTCACGACTCTTTAGAAGTCTTAATCCAGTTCAGAGCCATCTGTATGCTTGACTCACCATCATCTTGATCTTACCCCATTCCCATCTTCCCTAGGACTGTTTCACCTTTCCTTCATGTTTATGGAACTATTGTGCAGGCTTTTCCTTTTTCCTGGAAGACCCTCCCACTACAGGCTAACTCTACTCTTTCAAAGTTCAGTTCAAGTGTCAGGTCTTTCGGGCAGACTTCCTTAACCAATGGCTCCGTTCCCATTACTTTAGTCTGAATTGGGTGCTGCCTCCTTATCTTACGCCATTCTTCCAATTTGGAAGAGATCTTGACACAGTTTGAATGTTTAATTATCAAGATAATAGTATTAAAAGCTCTGGGGTCTTTGAATGACTCTACCACAAGGACAGGGGACTCATGTGCAGGATTCACACCTGTGTGAAAAAGGTGTGTTGGAACTTGGTACAACTTTTTTGTCTGCTACTCCTTGAGAATATATAAAAGACACTATGTACAACACTGAATCTACTAACGTTATTTGGGACTTCCTGGTCCCAGGAATGTAGGGAACAAATTCACATTGTTTATATTTTATACCATTTGGCCCATGGTGTTTAGTTGCTTATATACTATTTAGTCGATGGTGTTTAGTTATTGACATTTGAATGGTAAGTAAGACCAATCTTAGCTGCATTTTTTGTTGTGCTATGAGTGATCTTTTGTCATACTACAGATTGGTTTGGCAGTTGGGGACATTGCTGAGGTCCAGAAGCATGCATCATTGAAGAGGATTGCTATGCAGGTAAGTATTATAATTATTAAACATGTATTGAAATCAACACTCTAATGATTACTTGTATATAAGAATAGCTGATTTTCTAAGTGCACCATTATTTAATATGGATATTTCTCCATATTGAGAATTGCCACCTGCACCTATTTATGTGTTCTTGCTATAATCAAAAGATCAGGGACTATGAAAAACACCCTGGAGTAATCTCAGAAAAATTGAGAAATTGTCTGACTGCTTGTATCAGGTTAAGTCATGGCTAACTGGAGAAACCAGCTTAATTAAGTGCCAAACCAAATGCAACATTGGTGTGAGGGTGTGTGTGTGTGTGTGTGTGTGTGTCCATGTGTGTGTGTGTAGATATGTGTGTGTGTATGTGAATGTATTTGTATGTATATGTGTGTAGGTATGCATGTGTTTGTGTCTATATATGTGTATATGGGTGTGTATGTATAGGTGTTTGTGTGTGTGTATCTATGTATGTATATGTATGTGCATGTGTGTGTGAGTGTGTGCATGTGTGGATGTACATCTGTGTATGTGTGTATGTAGGTGTATGTATATGTATGTGTGTGTATGTATGTGTGTAGGTGTGTGTGTAGGTATGTGTATGCAGATGCGTGTATCTGTGTGTGTATGTGAAGGTATGTATGTGTAGGTGTGAGTGTTCTATCAGGCTGATCTTGAGCTCACTTTGTCACTCACTTTGGCCTTGAACTCATGATCCTCCTGGCCCAACCTCCTGAGTCCTGGGGTTATAGGCTTGTGCCATCATAACCCAATTGATATGAGGATTTTTTTCTTATTACAGCCCAAATGTTCAATTCAGAAGCTCGCCTGATAGTTTGGCTTGTGACCAGAGAGTCCCTACATGTGCTTTATATTGAAGTTCTAACTAGATTTATGAAGCTTTGTTCTCTGTCTTATTTTGTTAGGCATTTTAATATAAAGTTGCACAGAGTCAAAGACTTGTGGATGAGTCTTTGGCTACTGCATCTTGAGGCAGTTTTTTTTTTTTTATGTTCTTAGTGGCATTTTCTTTAAATTTCAACTGTCACTGGAACCATGGATCTTCAGAACTACTTGAAGATTAGTCGAATGCATGTAGTTAGAAGCTTAAACAGGCTCAAGAGAAAGAAAAATCCATGCCACAGCGTAATTTTCTTTTCTCCCTTGTCACATTGTGCACACGCCATATATTAGAAAACCTAAACACACAGACAACAGCAAAGAATGAGCTGTGACAAAGAAGAGAAGACAAGAGTGAAAAGAAAATTAGTTTTTAAGTAGCCAAGAAGCACGTATAATTAAGTACCCATGATCAAGGTGTGATCCCATCCATCATTAACTTATCTTTGTTTTGACTCTACACTGTCCTGCAAACTGGTTTTATAAGTTAAAACCAAGTGAAATGTCTTCCTAGCATACATGCTGCTCTCCTGGCTGGCATCAGGGCTCCAACCATTTCCTTTCCTCAGAATGAAAGTTGACTCCAATGCTGAACAGTCTCATAGCCAAAGAGGCCTGGGGAGAGACAGGGTCCCTCTTTAAAATAGCTTCTCTCCTGCCAGGTTGTTTGCACTGCCTATGGAATGGGGGAATGAACGTGGAAAGATGGTGGGCGGTGGATAGTGAGGGCCGGGAAATGTAACTCTATGGAAAAGGCTTTGGCTAGCATTTAAAGACAATGAGCTTGATCTTCAGCAAATTATCATAAAAAAATCAAAACAAATATCTAACCAGAATTGTAAGCAAAGCACAAGTAAAAACAGCTTTTTTGAAATGGAAACTAATTTACAGTATGCAAAAGGGTGGTGTACATCATAAAAATAAACGGTAAGCCAGAGAGTGAGTGTGTCTTACTTGGGCCACACTTCATTTGAGGCACCATGCTCGGGAATGTCTTTATAATTGACTCTTTATGAAAACCATTGAAATCCTAGATATTGAAAAGCAGTGTGGTCTTAGATGAGAAAGCGAGTACTGCTATATGGTTTTCACAACCACCACATCCAAAGAGACACCAAGGGCTAGAAATACAGGAAAAATGAAAGATTGAGGTCTCCATGGAAGACTATGTGAGCTCTTTGCTGAGCATGTGTAAAGGCCTGGGTTGGATCCCTGGTACTGCCAAAAAAATTAATAACAATGTGAATTAAACTAAATAAAGCTCAAAACAGAAACATTAGAGAGATGAAATACTGTGTCTCCAAAAAGAAGTTATATTCAATGAATGTCATAGGTAAAACCTTCTGCACCTGCTAATATACCAAGAAAAACCCACAGAAGGATCATAGGCATGATAATTGCATTTTTGTTTTCCTTTTGTTTTGTGCATTGAACTGCATTTGTGTATTCCTTTTGTGTCTTCCCAGCTAAGCAATCCTTCCTCTCCTGTCCTGGGCACTTCATACTGTTCAAACTTCCCAGCAGTGCTCAACTCTTGGCATTGTAACACCCTAAGCATACAAGCTATCTCATTCTTCTTTGTATCTCCAATGTGGATTATAGCCCCTGAGCACTAAACACCCTATTGCTAACATTAAATTCTTCAGTCATTTCTTCCACTTCACTTGTGGATTGCTCTGGCCTTGTGGGGGATGAAGCGAGAGAGGGACAAGTAGGTGACTGAGCTAAGGAAGGTGGCAGGTGAAGGAAGCCTGGCCAGCTCAGTCACTGTGCATAAATCAGGACACAGGAATCCACTTCTATTTTGCTCTTGAGGTAATTGTTTTAGAGACTAATTAACGGTTCTATCAATAAACCCAACATGCATTTTAGGTGGAACTTCATACCAACTTAGAGAAAAAGCTGCCTCTCTGGTACTTACGCAAAGTAGATCAGAAGTCCACCATCGTGTATCCGAACAGACCCAGGCATGGCAGGATGTTAGTAAGTACTCTTAAGGAAGAGCGTACCAAGTGATGTTGCATGACATCCATTCATTGTGCTGGCCTCAGCAATACCCCTAAGAAGGATTTGGGTCTACTCTGCCTGTGGGAAAGAAGTGGTTGTATTTTTGCAAATGCACAACACACTATATGAAGTATCAGGATGTCGGGAGGGAGACATCTGTTCAGGCACGGCATTACATCTCTATAAGCTCAGGCAGATAGATGGGCCCTTTTAGCAGCTGTCTAGCAGAGCAGGTGTTCTTCATTTGCTTTTCCTAATCACTTGTCACATACATTTATGTGTAGACTTATATTCAGGTGTGTGTATCTAAGTGCAAATATAGAAAGCAAAATAAAGAACATACATGAGAATGTCTACTTAGAAGGCATGTAAAATGATTAAAGACCAAGTCAGGCCAGTACACTATAGGAGAGAAGAGCCATACTAACAGTCACAAGTTCCAGATCCTAACTCTGCCACACCCAGGCTGCTCACGTCTTATGACTCCTCTTCTTGAGTTCTTTGTAGGTTAATTTTATCTTGTGTAGTCACAAAATCATACTCTATGCACATCAGTTTAGGTTTTATTTTAACTCCATGCTATCTCCTAACCTTGTACATGGTTGCAATCACCACCTAAGCCCAGAATAGCCAGCAACTCATTTCTCTAGCTGAGAGCCTACTTTTGAGGTTCAGGTCCCTCCCTATATTCAACTGACCTCTTTATGTTTCCACTTGTGTCCCAAAGCGTCTTTATCACACCCAGAGCCAAACTTCACTTCTGCCATGCTTCACCTCCCTGAAGTGAAAAGGTCCCACTGTTTTCCCATGGTTCATTACTGCAGCTCATGTACTATTCAACATCCTAGGTGGACCAGCCATCCTGGTTATATAAGACGCCCCCTTACCTCTTCTCCTCTATGGTCTACTCTATTTCTATACGTAGTTCACTTGAGTTCCTTCATGTCTTGGAATTATCTCATTCTTGGTCATTTCACATCTACCCTTGACCTTCTCTAGTCAACTATGGTTTAAAGGACACTCAGTTAAGCTGGGACACAGCTTAATGCTAAAGAGCTTCCTTGGCATGTGCATAGCCTGGTGTTCTGTCCCTGGTGCCAGGAGAAAAGAGGGCACTAAGTAAAAAACACCATTAAAATTTAACTTCAGAAATTTCTATATGGGAACTACTGTTCAGTAGTTGAGTTGTGATGGCTAATGAGGCAGAGCAGTTTCACAGAATCAACACCTCGTATATGGAACAGTACTGCACATAATGCAGAATGGGCATTTTTCATGAGAATTTGTAAAATGGTACAACAAAGTCCTTTCTTAGCAGCCCCTCCCTCATTTATGCCTTTGGATCATTTGCACTTTTAAATTTTTCTCTTACGGATGACTTCACTACCTTTTGGCCTGATGGTTTCCCAGGAGCTTTGTAAGCCCATAGTGGTAGCCTAGGAAAATTTGTCCTGCTGAACCTGACTTGGGGGCTGAACTTTAATTCATGATCATGAAATAGTTCTGAATGTAATTGATCTTTAGTAACTACTGTGTTTTACCCACAGCGATTTTTTCATTACTTTCTTTGTACGCAAGAAACACGGCAAGAAGCACCAAACATTGACATGTGTTTGGAAATGGAAATATTGAAACAGAAATACAGGTGTGTATTCCTCCATCTACCTTCATGTGAGAAATCGGGTACAGTTACATTATGATACTGGTATTTATTCCATATATGAAATTAGGCTTTATTGAGGGACATTGCTCATGCACTGAAAATCAAGAGACATATTTTAAGACTCAATTTATTTGTGACCATTCACCAGCCAGTTTGTCCTCCAAGGAATAAATGGATGAGAATTAAAGACTAATTTCTTTACTACTGGGTTTGTTATCATAAACTATATTCTTCATGAGCCATCTGGGTTCATATAACAGAATCCTAAAAAGATTTGGAAAATCCCTTGAATAGCTACCTAGTGGACAGGAGATATGCAAGAGGGCTCTATGGTTTACCTGAGTTTAGATTCCCAATCAACTATTTAGTAACTATGTCCATGGGAAGGCTGCTTAACCTTTCCATGCGTGTTTGATATCAGTAACTAGAAACAACAGCTAGTCACAAAGTAGTACTGTGACTTCGGGAAAATCACTCCACCTTCAGGAGTGTGATGGCTACTATGAGGCTACACACTGAGCCGTTACTTGGTGCAGAACATTTCTAGTCCCTAGTCCTTGCTGCAGTCAGAAGGGCTAAAAAGGGGGAAGGGATTTAAAATGAGTTCCTGACACATGCATGCTCTTACAGGCTGAAGGACCTGACTTCTCTCTTGGAAAAGCAGCATGAACTCATCAAACTCATCATCCAGAAGATGGAAATCATCTCAGAGACAGAGGATGAAGATAACCATTGTTCTTTCCAAGACAAGTTCAAAAGGGAGAGGCTAGAACAAATGCATAGTAAATGGAATTTTGTGTTGAATGCAGTTAAGACAAAAACACACTAAATACTATTATATATTATATATTATAAAAATATTAGTCCTAAACATTCGTCACCCAGACCTTTAGTGGAATACCTCATGGGAGTCGGGGGACTGCTTGACTTACTTCAGTGAATTTTAGTTTGGAAAGAGCAAAGGAACAGGAGTTTGGCAGATGTCACTGTCACTGCATGGGAAACTGTAGTTCCTGCAAATCATATATACATATATATGCTCATATTTTCTGTCAAACATCATATATTGGGAATGTCCTTTCTGACATGTTCAAGTTGGACTTTAATGAAGGGTAATCTCACTTGACTGAATAGAAAACAAAGTTGTTAGAATACACATTATGAAGGACAAGAATAAATGTAATTATTAAGCCAGGACACAAATGTCAATATTAGATTCCTATTTAATATATATTGATATAATATAATTATATAACTGTGGTTATATATAGTTTTATATATATATATATATATATATAGTGATATAACTATACAATATGAGATGCCTATAGTTCCAAGCATTAGATTCAAACTTCTACCGTGTAAAACCTTCCTGTGTTAGAATCTGGGATGGGACACTGTAATCTCTGCTCTATAGTCCCTCCCTTCTTCCTCTTCCCATTAGCATCACTCTGAGACACTTAACTGAAGTCCTAATTAGTAGACTGTGATAAGTATGAATGTTACAGTAGCTATGTGTCCCTCTGTGTGTACTTTGTTGATTGTGGTGGTTTAAATGAGAAATGTTGCCCATAGGCTCATGCATTTCAACACTTGGACCCCAGTTGGTGATACTGTTTAGGGAGGTTTGGCAACCTTGCTTGCTCTCTACTTTCTGGGTGTGGATGAAAATGTGATCAGTCAGATTCCTGCTCCTGCTACCATGACCTCTTCTCCACTATGGACTCTTCCTCTGGAACTGTAAGCAAAATAAACTTTTCCTTTCCTTTTCTTTTGTTCATGGCATTGTATCAGAGCAACAGAAAATAACTTATATACCAATGGTCTTAATAAAGGATAATGCCTACACAATCATTCCTCAGAGACAGCAGTGTGAACTTTTGTTGTATTTAGCTTTTTGAAAATTGCAAATGTGCCTTCATCAGATCCACACCTTTATTCTTTTCATGTGTAACACAAAAATGTGAATTCACATACCCCAGCACTGAACTTCATAAAGTGATTCTCATGTTTATTCCCTCACCAACTCCAGAAGACATCCACTCCATGAACAGGACTTTGGCTATGAATGTCCTTATATTATATGTGGATAGTGTTGTTCTGAGTGTTTTTATATATATAGATGTTATTGCTTTGTGTCTCTTTTTTTATTTTGTTGTTCTTTCCCATTTATTTAGTTTACAAGATAAATTGTACCTCTTGTCCATATAATGTAGGGCCTCTGATAGTCCATCTTATTTTGTGCACCCACCACAGTGTACTTACATGATCTAGGAGATGGCTGTANTTGATGGTCTCCACCTTCTTGCTGTCAAATACATCTAGTGCAAGTTCAATACTAGGTGTTGCATAGCAACTTGTCATATTATAAACTGAGACAATCTTACATTCATGGTCCAACAGAACACATGGCATGGAGACATAGAGGCAGTGTTCTACGTGTCTTCATCTTTGATGTAAAGTTCTCTGCTTACCATTAAAGTACAAAAGCTAGAAGTTCCCAGTGCACCAGGCACCTACTGATTATAATACTAAGTCCTTCACTGTCTTCAAACTCTTTACAGTGCAGATCTTCAGGGCTACTGAACACCAGATGAAACGCTGTACCTCCTGCTGTGGGGAACACTGAAGTATGCAGGCTGACTTACACAACCTCAGATGTCTGAAAGTCCTAAAGCTTACAACTAAGTGAATCATCATTTGTCTTCTGACATTTTCTTCTGCTGTTGCCTTCAACACTATTTCTTCTGCTCCTCTCTCCCTGCCTGCCTCCTCTTTCCTGACTGCTGCTGTGGTGTTTCCATCCCTGAGGTCTATTTTTGACTCTGATCTCTTACACACTTTCCTCTTTACAGTATCAATATTATCATTACTCTGCATAGACTAGCTGACACTCTTTTTTTCCCTTCACTCAAAGCCCAGATTTGCATCTCTATAGTTTTTCAAATTAAACACATACAACATTGAATTTAGAGCAGATATTGACTGGTCTAAATTTGACTTTCCATCAAATATTCCACAGTTTTCTCAGGCTCCTACATCTGAAATTGGCATGCGTCAAGATATGTTGAGGCATTCTTCCTAAAGAAGAGCTCTAAGGCTTTATGGTCACACTGTAGTAGTATCTCCATAGTAAAACACTTTCATGGTATCTATGTACCCCTGAGTCCTTTCCCAGTATTACCAACTAAAGAACAGAAATTATAAAGATTTCCTTCCTCCACAGAAGTAACATAGCCTTCTTAACCTAATTTAGTCTCTTCTGGTAGGGAATCATTCTTGGTCCAAAAAGTTCATGATTCCTCATCTCCCTCCTACTGTCTTCTGTACAGCCTATTCTCCCTCCAACTATTTCAAAGTTTACTTTATGTGGTACCTCCACATAAAAATACCCCTGAATTATGCCCCTTGTCTCTTGTGAACTGATATACATGTCTCTCCTATTTCTGCCTATAATGATGACCATGACCTGCCTTTGACCCATAACTAGACATGACATAGACTTGTTCAACGTTCACTCCCATCTTCAGTCTTAGGTGATATAAAATATTACACCTTTCTTCACTTTTTTTTCATACTCTGTGGTTTCTAGAACTCCACTTATGCATAATCGATGCTCAACAAACACAAACAAGAATCAAATAAAATCAGTGAAAAGAGTAAGTACAGGCCAGAAAAAGAAGGTAAGGAAACTGCCTCAGAAGTGGTTTGTGCCCTTGTACTATTGGCCCTGTCCTATTAACAAGACTTCTTCCCGAGGAGGGGAAGTGTCATGAGAGCCACATGGTCATGCCCTTCCCTCTCACTGCTTCAGTCTGGGTTACTTTTATAGTTTTAACTATGGTCAGAATTAAGGATAGCAAGAGTTTGCACTTCAGAANAGAACAGAGTNTGCCTTCATATGGACTCTAGTTTCTGTTAGTTCAGTAACTATGATTTTTCCCATCTCTACAGTGATGACAATGATGTCTGTTCCTTGTGGCATTGGTATGATTAGACAATAGCTCAAATACTTATTTGAGAAAACTGATGCAGCAGATAGAAGCAGACATAAAATTTGGAATTTTTAATCCTGCCAATTATTCTTTAAATTTCCTTGGAAGTTAATTATCATATTGCTATAAACTGAAGCTCCCAGATACTCTTAGAGCCTCTTATCCAGGATATAATATAAATCACACAAATCATGAAAATATTTCACTAAAATAAAACTTCTCAGCATTTTAGACTTATTTTTGTCTCAGATGCAAATGAACAAACATTGCTGAGCACTGACTGTGCTACTCACCACAGACTAGCATCACGGAGTNTTTTAANCCGAGACATTTTGATATGATCAGATTAAACAATGATAGCAAGGGAAAGACCTGTGAGGCTTTCTACGTATCAGACACTGCTAGAAAACCTATGTCTTAACTCTTCAGATTCTCAAAACCATATGTAGGTGCTATGATGGCCACTCCCATTTTATGAAAAAAATCGT
>LZPO01019357.1:0-11570 GCA_001675575.1 Neotoma lepida
CAAACAAACAAACAAACAATACAGTGACTCCTGGAGGCAAACCAAACAAAAGCAGAGTAATCTGGGGAAAGGTAACTTGGGCCCATGGAAACAGTTCATGCCCAATTTCAAAGCAACCTTCCTCCAAAGGCCATTGGACACAGATTCTGAGTGATGCTGTACTCTTCTAAAATTCAAACAAAGTAAATTTTTAAAAAAATTATTTTATGAGTCAACTATGGAAATATTAAAATAAAATATGTTCAATTAATTAAAAGTCAAGACTGAAGAGAAAAATCTGAACAAGAACCAGATTGTACAAATAATCCTTGTGTGATTATAGATTGACAGGTGATGTTACTGTCTAGGCAGAGAACCCCAAGCATCTTTTAAAAGACTGGAACTCTTCACCTGGGAGTGGGCTCACGTGGGGTTTCCCCTGTCCACAGTGGCGTATCAATTGGTGTCATTATGCTCTTCTTGTTCAGGCAACCATGATGTGGAGAGTTCATGAGTGTATTTTCCTTATCATACCTAGAAGCAAGCTTACTGGGACTCTGACTCGTACTGTGTCTACTCCATCTTCCATAATTTCCTCTGGGCCTTAGATGGGGAAGTTACATTGCAGATGTATCAATTAGGGTTAGAAATCCCATGGTTCCTTATTCTCTGCATTTTGACCAGATGTGTATATCTGTAATATCTCTGTCTGTGTAAAAAGAAACTTCTGATGATGGGTGAGAACTCTTATCAGTGGGTATAAGCATAAGTGTTTAGAATACGGTTAGAAATTACATTGGTTTAGGAAATGGCAGTAGTAGATAAAAAGACTGAAACCAAGAAATTAGCACAATGAGCTCTCGTGTTATTAAGAACATGCAAGCATCAGGAACGCAAAACATAATTATAGCCCTGTACAGTAGAAGTGAACTGTGGAGCTGGAGATGACGCATCTGTCTTTAAAGCTACAATGCCATTTACAGTATAGAATGTGTGAAGGTGTGACTATAACTGGATATGTGCAGGACAGGAATCCTGAAAGTGATAAATTCATGATAAAAGGAGTCCAAGACAATTTACATACCTGAAGATAACTGGGAATACTTGTAGACTAGAGATTCAGCACATAAAGGGGTCAAATCACCTCCAATTGACACAGCTTTACTCTAACACTTAGTAATCAAAACCCTTGAGAGAATCTTTTTACACTGTACAAGATTACAAAAAAACTTAATTTTGAAGATAAAGGGAGCCGAATAAACAATTTAAAAAATAAAGCTTAAAGTGGGACAATGCAATAAACATGTTTCTGAGACTACATTAACAGCCTGGGTGGTAATATGTGACCAGGTGGACAAACAGATTAGTGGGATAGGATAGAGGTCCATACACATAGAGCTGACAGATTTGTCTTTTTCACTTTTAATTGAACAACAACTTATATATATGTATGGAGTACAGGGCATCCTTTTAATACATATAAATAATGTGTAGCGATCAAATTCAATAACTGGCACACTATGGCTGTTTTATTTAATTATTAATTCAAGTGGAAGAAAGACACTTAACAAAAGGTGCTGATCATACACTCAACTCATCTCTGATCATACAGAGAACTCAAAATCAACAGCAAAGAAGTAAACAATGAAATTATAACAGTCAAAAAATAGAATGTGCAAAGATTAGGTATCATTAGCTAGAAGGGGAATCATATTTACAATAATAGACTAAAGGAGCGAATCCAATACTAGTGAGGCTGTGGAAGAACTGAGTCATTCACACAGGACAGCCTTTGGAGACCATAACAACCGAGTGCATATCTAACAGATGACACAGTGCTGCATTTCAGGCCAGAGAAATTAAAGTATGTTAACACAGAATGTACACACCTATGCCTGTAGGAGCTTTAACTCTACCAGCACAATCGAGAACCATCCTAGACTCCATTCAGTGAGTAAATAAGAAACTGGCACATTCATCCTAAGGGCTACTACTCAGTAACAAAAAGAATGATTATTTTATACCGAGTGACTTAAACAAGTCTCCAGAAAATTATGCTGAGTGATAAGAAGAAATGCCTTACTGTGAAGTTCTGTTTTCTATTATTTCATTTATAGAGACTTCTTTGAGTGACAGTTAGAAATGGAAGCATAATGTTGGCTGTTGAGTGAGCAGAAGGGCAGGATGTGGGAGAGAAAGATGTGTCAGGAGAGCTCTTGTGATAGAAATATTTTGTATGTTGTCTGGTTTTCTGCCATAAGGCTGTGATAGCCTTTCTTCCCCCAGAAAAATCACCATTGAGCAACTGGGTAAANGCTTTAGTAGATCTCTGTATTTTAATTAATTATTATTTGTCTGCTTGTTTGAGAATTTAATGCATGCATATAATGTGTTTTGACCAAAACTCCCCCGTTCCCTTCCCCTCAGCCTTTTTTCTCTATCTCCCCTTCTACTCTGCACAATTTTCCCCCTCCAGATTCACATGCTCCTTACAAAAGGGGTACCAATTGTTACCTACATGAGCATCAATATAAGAAGCTCTACTGAAGCACAGGTAGCCTCTAAGAGGGCATATCCCTAAAGAAGGCACTTTTTCCTCTCCTAGCAGCCACCAATCACCAATAGCTCTTCAGAGAGGAGTTGGACTTTGTGAGCTCTTCCCCATCTGCCCTGCAATTGTGCCTGGCTTGATCCTGTGCTGATCTGTCATACCGTCCTGGTCACTGTGAATTTACTTCTGCAATGGCCTTGATGATCCTGGAACCTTAGAGTGGGGGGTGTGATGCTAATTCCCATGTAGAGCTGAGCACGCCACACTGAATTGTTTCTAGTTCTATCTAGTTACCTTCAAACTTCATTTTTCTTTATAGATAAATGATATTCCACTGTGTATATGTGCCACACTGTCATGATCAGTTCATCAGCTGATGGAAAGTGAGGCTGTTTCCATTTCTGGCTAGTGTGAACAGAAGGGCAGTGAGCACGTGTAAGCAAGTATCTCTGTAGTAGGGTGTAGAGTCCTTTGGTGTTCTCTGGAGTGGTGTAGCTGGACCATATGGAAAATCTATTCCTAGCTTTTCCAGGAACATCCACACTGATGTCTAGAGTGGCTGCAGCAGTTTGCACTCCCACCAATGGTATATAAGAACATTTACACAAGAATTTATTCCTCACATTCACTTTAACATTATATGGTTATTTACTCTTGCTTAAAACTATAATTCAGTCAATAGTCCGTCTTACATAAAACAATCTTTTGGAAAACAACACATGAATCAAATCAAGATGTAAGTTTAAAGTACAGTTAATTGGACGTAATGCCCTTGAATTTTGAATATTGAATGAAATGAACAGAATAATCAATGGTTGTAATTCAGAGTTTACAGAAAATTGGGTTAGATTCCTCGATCCAAATCATCTAACTTTTAGGGTACAAAGTTCTAAGCTCTCCTACCTTGAATTTGCCCTGGTTCAGAGAGATTGCAATTGATGTCTGTCTATGGCCATGCACTGGCATCAGGAAACAGAGTCCCCTGTGCACTGTATCTTCTTGTCATGGACTCCCTTTTCTCTCTCACCTTAACTAGCATTTAGAATGGGATAAGTGAGCTCTTCATCAAACCTGGGCTTGCAACATCCTGGAATTACTCTATCTTTGTATCAAACTGCATCTTGTAAATGCTAAGCAGTATATTAATCTATAGTTATGAATATGAAAATGATATACCAAGATGATGTTGGTTATCTTGGAAGCATGGGGGATTATTGGGAGCATTGTGTTAGCCTCATCATAACTGAGCAGTTCTATTGGGTAAAAAGTGCTGTGGGTAGATGTAGTTTTCCTTGGTTATAGTTAAAGGCCCAGACACACTACACAAAAATTGTTGTTGTGTCTTCAGAAAAGACATCTTGATGGAGCAGCAGAAATTGAGAGAGAAGTCATGGAGACAACAGCTGCCATATGTGTAATGTGTATGATTCTCATTATGACAGTAGAAATCAAAGGTCAACTGTCATCTAACTGAGTCAAAGAAACCAGGATTTAAAGTGGCCCAGATGACCAAACAACAGCATCAAAGTTTCCTTCCTTTATTCTTTTTTTTTTTCTTTAGATAAGGTTTCACTCTGCAGTTCAGGACGGCTGTGAAGCCCAGGATGACCTTGAACTCTTGACGATTTTCCTGCCTCAGCCTTCTGAGCAAAGAGATTACAGGTGTGAGCCACCATGCTTCGCAATAGGTT
The DNA here is from genome assembly GCA_001675575.1 of Neotoma lepida. Taxonomy (NCBI): domain Eukaryota; kingdom Metazoa; phylum Chordata; class Mammalia; order Rodentia; family Cricetidae; genus Neotoma; species Neotoma lepida. The sequence continues at coordinate 4,222 of LZPO01019357.1, forward strand.
TTAAAACTGGAAAGAAACAGGAAAGTTTGGGGCAGAAAGGAGGATTGTCAGGCTTTTCTTTAGAAATGGTATTACATTAAGTTGTGCTATATTATGTTGACTAATAACTGGAAAATTTCTGGCCTGGAGTGACACGGTTTAAAAGACTGTCCATCACAGATGAAGGAATGAAGGAAGAAAGAAGACAACAGAGGAGAAAGAAAATATGAGGAAGAGGGGAAAAGGACAAACTAAGATATAAGCCTGGAGGAACATAGCTCCACTCAAATGGCTTCTTTGAGTTCATGTGCAGAGTAGCATATGAAAATTAGCTTATAGTAATAATAAAATTTATAGAGATTGGACAGCACAAGAAGGATTTTGAAGCAGAAACTTACTACAGAATTGTAACCTTTCCTTGGGACAACAGTGAGCCCAACAGACAGCAGTAAACTCTTCCTAGGTGATCACAGTGAGTGAAATAAACACAGACAAAAGGGAACCAAAGCACCTGCAGGTACACAATGGCCAAAGCAGCCTGTCACACATTTATGGGTTCAAGATGCAGGAAACAATGATATTAAATAGAATATATATATATATATATATATATACAAGGTTAATATGCAAGAAAACTTATCTTTAAAAAAGAAGTTCTAACTTGCTGGCTAAAATAGTATACACTCTTCTGAACTCTAAAGCACTTTCTTATTTAATATTTTTAAAAACAAAAAAGATGTGAAGGTGAGGGTGGATCTTGGAAGAGCTGAAGGGTAAATGTTATCAAAATGTGTTGTACAAAGTTCTCAAATAATTAATAAAATATTATTTAAAAAGTATAAGACAGTCACTCAGTCTATAAATTACCTCCAGAGCACAGTGTGCTGTCTCAGTCATTAAAACAAGATTTACTTATTAAATTGTTATAAAAAGATGAGGATGCCAGCACATTCCTTCACAGGGACAAAAAAGTACACATCATCACAAACAACTCTAGTACAAAGGCTGATGATAATGCAAGTAAAATATAAAGTACAATAAAAATGTGAGCTTGTCTCACTTTTGAATAAATTTACAGACCTATTATAACTGAAACTTGTCTTGTCTTTGGGTTGTTAGAGTTGCCAAAACAATGGCAGAGGAAAGATGGCACTAGGACATGTCCGTGAGCCAATGCTGCTGTGCTGAGGGAAGTACACAGCATTGTAACCAGCAGATCACATAGTCTGTGTTCGAGATAAACTTTCTTGTTCTATATTTTTGCATGTATTATTTCTTTCATATTAGAGTTTCCTGTCTTTTGAACAGCAGTTAAACAGATGCTAAGTTCTGAGGGAAAGAAACTGTAGTTCAATTAAGACACAGTACAAGAATACAGATTGATGAAGATATTCTCAAACCAAAGAAAATAATGGGATACAAGACCTGATGCACTTCATGAAAGAGATTAGTGTAACAGTGAAAGCATATAGTTAACTGTTAGCACAAGTGAAGAACGTAGGAAGAGCACTGGATTATTTAATTCCTCTCAATAACAAACAGCACAAAACAGCTTTGGAAAACAGACTTTGCAAAGATAATTTGCATTCACAGAATTTAAAAATGGAAAAAAAAAGAACAGTGTGAACAACAGTTTTACATGAGGCAGATCATGAATGAGGAAGTCTGAAAGTGCATGTTTCTGAGGGCTGGCTGGTGGACTGAGGGTACTGATGATCCTGGAAGCTGGTCTATGACATACCACTCGGCTTGTCATTTCCCTCCTGATCACAAATGCTCTACAACACACCAGCACCAGACTAGGACATTCTATGACCACCACGCAGCAATAAAACACAGCTTACCAAAAGGCAGACAAAGCATAAACAATGTCTATACCACAAGGGCATTCTTTTGTTCTACCATATAAGTAGTTGCTCTTTTCAACTAAGGAGCTTTATCCTCAGACAAAAATGATTATGGCACCCAGTGATGCTGCTATTTTNTCTTCCTTTACGTGTAAAAAATGTTAGGTACTATTTGCACTTGCAAATTACCTAATAATGGATACACAGTCTAAAACCATTTGCACACCATGTTAATTAAAATAAGAACTTGTGGTGATATTTTGTTTATGATCTAACAAATAAAGCTTGCCTGAAGATCAGAGTGAGGAGGTAAACCACTAGTTAGCCACAGAGGCCAGGCAGTGGTGGCACACACCTTTAACCCCAGCACTCGGGTGGCAGAAAGGCAGATGGATCTCTGTGAGTTCAAGGCCACCCTGGACTACACAGGATTGATTCAGTCTAAAAGAGAAACAGAGCCAGGCAGTGATGGCACACATCTTTAATCCCAGTACTTGGAATCTCACACCCTTAACCACAGCACCAGGAAGGTGGAGACAGGAAGTGATATGGCTGGGTGGAAGAGGAATAGAAGGTGGGAGGAGACAGGAGCTCATTGCATTTTAGTCTTGAAAGGAGCTCGGCCCTTTCAGGCTGAGGATTCCTAGAGNTGAGAAGTCTTTCTAGTGGCTGCTTGCTCTGTCTCTCTGATCTTTCAGCTCTCACCTTAATATCTGACTCTTTAATATTGGACTCTTTATTAAGACCAATTAGAATTCAAGCTACAAGAACTAGAAAGATTTGAACTTGAGTGAAGAAAGATAATTAACAGCAAATACTAATGTTAAAGTGAAAAGAATTTGATGACTTGACATGGGTTTTTAATACACCATCAAAAACAAGTTTAAGTGATCACAAAGTTCTGAAATTAAAGGAAAAAGAAAGCCTGAGTAAAGAAATAGAAGACAGAAGAATCAAATGATAACTTGAAAACTGAAATGCACAAGAAAATTAAAAACTCAATGGACAAAGGAGATGACAGTCAGTGGGAAGAACTGGGGTAAATATGAAGACATTCCTTCTTCTCCACCGTTTTCTAAATTATGGTTAGATGATTGAGGCAAACGCAGTGCCATGGCTCTGAATACAGTGCATTCAAAGAAGCACTGAAGTGCTTGGAGCCCAATCATTCTTTATCATAAGTTCCAGATGCTGGACATGGAGCTGGATAATTTGAGGTTTCCTCTGTTGGGTTTTGGTCTTGTTTATGTCTGATTACAGCCTTATTCTTCCATCTTGAAATGGGAATATTTATCCTGTGTCATTGTGTGTTGGAAGCATGTAACTTGTTTTTGTTTTCTTATAGGGGTGCTCATAGGTGAGAGATTTCCTTTAATCTCAGATGAGACTTGAATTTCAGACTTCTAAAGTATTATAATAGTTAAACTACCATATGGATTTTTGAAATTAGATTATATCTTGAGGACAAGGGGTGAAAGGTAATAATTTAAAATGATATGTTTGGATATCAAGTTGACAAGAGGTGGAATATGATGGTTAACCTCNATTGTCCAGTTGATGATGTCTATAATTCCCTAGGGAACAGGGCTTTGGGCATGCTTCTGGAGGATTATCTTTATTAAGTTAAGTGAGAAGGAAAACTTGACAACTGTGACCAGTGCAGAATCCTGGGATAGAATCCTGGGATGGGATCCTGTACTATATAAAAAAAAATAAGTAAGCTGCACACAAGCATCCCCCTTCCCTCTCCACTTCCTGATTATAGCTATTATGTGTCTTGCTGCTTCAAGCTCTTGTTATTTTGACTANTTCCTGCCATAATGGAGTGTGCCCTGGAACTCTGAGCCAAAGCAAGCCCATCTCCATTAAGTTACTCAGGTTCATCAATTTGTCACAGAGATGAAGAAAGTAACTAAGACAATGCAACATATCATCACACAAACATGCAAATGATAGCATAACAAAACCTGGAGGTAAGGATGAGAATCAGGATCTAGAGTCACTGTAGGGACCCAAAATGTCCAATATATACTTATTTTGCTTTCTATTTTTCACCTCTTTAAAGGAAATAAACCATATGAAATGATGATACTTTATTGCTGAGTTTGTGCCTCAAATAGATATAGTATGAAAGATCACAATGGACCTAAAGGCACTAAAGACCATGGATATATACAAAATTAAGTCTCACATCACAGTGGATGTAAGTCATTATAAAACTAATACTGTCAAATTCAAGTTTATGTGGGAATCCCCTCCAGCTACCACTGACAAAGTAACTTGAAAGGGCTGGAGAGGCCACTCAATCTTAAGAATATGTTGCTCTTCCAGAGGACCCAGCTCAGTTCTCACAATGGGTGGTTCACACAGCTTGTCTCTCCAACTCCAGGGAAACCGAGCCCCTCTTCTGGTCTCTGTAGGCATCTGCACACTCCTAACACTCTCACAGACACATATTTACATGAATAAAAATAAACCTTAAATATCGCTAAAAAATTGTGAGAGAATGATGAAAGACAGTGGAAGGTTGAAGTAGAATGTGTTAAGAAAAAGAAACAAAAAGGACATGTGACTTAAAGGCAGCAAAAAGGAAAGTGGCAGGCATGTACATTACTATACCCATAACACTAAATGGAAATGAATCAAGCAATAGAAGTAAAAGACAAATTTTCTGATTTCTAAATTACATCTTGATAAAAATTTTACATTAAAAACTGTAAGTCAAATTGAATAATGGATCAAGATGGAATTATGGTCAAAGGTGAGCTGACCAAACTAGTGATTTAAATTTATATATGCCAGATACCAGAACAACAAAATATGTGAAGAAAATCTGATAGAACATGAAGAGAAACAATCCACTATTAGAGTTGGAGAGTTCAACATTTCTCTGTCAACAATTGATAGAACACCGAGACAAAAGGAAGTCAGCAAGGGAAGAGAGTGAGAGAACAAGACTCCTCAGTCTTTGGGAAGCTGTTTGGTGACAGTGTCACATATGCCTTCCCAGGGAAAGCCTCAAACAAAATGGAGAATTGTTGTCACAGTGGTCTCTGATCGCAAGAGGATCTAAGTAGAAATCAATGCAGAAAGGTTACTGGAAATTTTCCAAGTGCTTGTCAATGTCCATGTGAGTGACTCAAATGAAGTGAAAAAGACACCAAACTAAATGAAAATAAGAGATATTAAATCTATGAAGAATCTTAGAGTTAGAAAACTGAACTTCCATTTCAAAACACCTCCAAAAGAGCAGAGTGAATAGGTTGTGGGAAATAAAGAGCAGAAATCAGTGATATTGACAGAGATAGATTGGTCAAAAAAAGTAGCAAGTCAAGGACTCTATAGAAAGTGGGAAAATGGATGAGAGCAAGAAGCAAATTATTTGCATTCTTATATGCCCAAGACTGGTATAGCTGGGTCTTGAGGTAGAACAATTCCTAATTTTCTGAGGAACTGCTCTATTGATTTCCATAGTGGCTGTACAAGTTTGCACTCCCACTAGTAAGGGAGGATAAGGGAGGATAGACTCAAAGGACTCTCCATCCTACTACAAGGACACTTGCTCAACTATGTTCATTGAAGCTTTATTCATAATAGACAGAAACTGAAAGCAACCTAGATGTCCCTCAACTAAAGAATGGATAAAGAAAAGGTGGTACATTTACACAATGGAGTATTTTACTCAATTGTTAAAAAAATGACATCATGAAATTTCAGGCAAATGGATGCAACTAGAAAAAAATCATCCTGAGAAAGGTAACTCAGAACAAGAAATATGGCATGTGTTCACTTTTAAGTGGATATTAGCTATTAACTAAATGACAATCAAGCTGCAATCCACAAACCTAAAGAAGTCAGATAAAGAGGAGGCCTCTAGGGGGGACACATGGACTTCCCTGGGAAGGAGAAATGGAATAAATTTTATGGGTTGACTACAGGTGGGTGGGGACGGGAGCAGGAATGACCAGGTGTGTGGCAGGAAAGGATGGAGGGAGAGAGTGTGGGGAGGGATAGCTGGAACTGGGGAGCATGGAGGGGTCATGTGGAAATCTAGTACATTGAAACTTCACCTATGAGGGTGACCCTAGTGAGGACTCCTAGTAATGGAGGATATGGAGTCTGAATTGACCATCATTTGTAACCAGGNAACACTTCTAGTGGTGGGACTGGGTTGCATTCAGTTGAGTTGTTGGCCGAGGAAGTGCCATAGAGATCCTAAAATAATTTAGGCTGATGCTAGGACAGAAGGTAGCTCTCTAAAAACTGACAGTGGAGTCCCATTGCTGAGGACAACATCCACACAGCTCATTGAACATAAAGAGGTCAAGCTGATGCACACATGGAGCCTTCTCCTATACATGCTAGTCTCTTTGGTGGGAGATGGCACTCTGTGGGCTATGAAAATAGAAACCTAGACACCAACCCAGCCACAGAATCCTCAACTTACAATCTATCCTGCCTTCAAGGAGTGCTGGGGTAATGGTGGCATAGAATTTGTGGGAGTGGCCAAGCAATGTTTGGTTTAACTTGAAGCTCATGCCACAAGAGGGAGCCCATGCCCTACAACCCTGCCTAGATGGGTAGGAACTGGAGACTGGATAGCCCAAGGACCTAGGACAAAATCAAATACCACTGGTAGAAAAAAAAAATCAATGAAATGATTCCTAATGATATTCTGCTATATTCACAGATCAGTGCTATGTCCAGTCATTCTTTCCTTTGGCAGCAGATGGGAGTGGGTACAGAGACCCACAGCCAACATTATGCAGAAGTAGAGTCTAAACTGGAGGTCTCTATTAGGTCCCTTCCCTTGGAGATCAGGGAGCCCCACAGAAGACAGGGAGGAAAGACTATAGGAGTCAGAGGGGATGGAGATCTCTGGGAGAACATGGCTTACCTAATCAATTAAACAGGGCTCACAGAGACTGAAGTGGCAAGCGCAGGGCCTGCACCATAAGAAAACCAATAAATAAAGGACCATTGTTACAAGATTCTATTTCTCTCTACGCTTATTTTTGATCTCTCAGAGTTCTTCCTTACATGTCATGTCATCTTTAAATCCAAACTTTCTGTTTTGATATTAATAATGTTCAAGTTCCACAGTAGAAAATGTCTTCTCCTATAGTGACTTCTGAAGTCTCCAAAAGGAAGATGGGGCCCCACCATCACCATTACTACCACCACCACAATAACTCTATTCCATCCAGAATGATGCCATGGTACCTAAGAACATTGATCATGATCAACCTCAGACAAAAAACTTTTCAGGACAGTCCTGAGATGAGATGGTCCATCATACCACAATTCTATTCAGAATATCAATCTTAGCCATTCTTGAGATTAGCCACATACTCTATAAATAGCCCTCTTGAGACTTAATGACCCAAGTTCTTTTACAGCATAGGGATACCGTCGCCCCTCTAACAGCAGGAAGCAATTATAAGAAAATGACGCCCCTCTCCCAAATGTTTCAGTTTCTCAGGGTTATGATTGGATGGTTGTAGGGCGGGAGCATAAAAAAAA
>LZPO01019358.1:0-11559 GCA_001675575.1 Neotoma lepida
ATGAAATGAGTTGGATCCCAGTAAGAATAGTAGAGAGAACAGAGTTCTGAAATTTGTTTTCTGACCTCCCACTAGTAGCTCCTCTCTCATTCTATCTCTTCTGCCCCCTCCTTCTCTCTCTCNCACATTCACTGATAATATATATAATTTTAATATATAAGGACATTCTTTTAATTCTTTGGGTATATACTCAACATGGAATTTACAGTAATTATAGCTTTAATTTTTTTTAAAGGAAACAGCATACTGTTTTCTTGCCATTATACTTTCAACCATTAAATTCTTTAAAAAAATATTTCAGAAAGCTAAGATGTAACACAACATCTGAATTGAGAGATAATGCAAATGCCAACCCTGTGGTCCAATTTTCTTTGATAAGAAGAATCTTCTCAAGAGCCATGTCAGTGTGAAGACTCAGTGGTTCAGGAGCCTAACTATGCATCAGAATCTGCACATTGGATATCTAGAGCTAGAAGTTGCAATGGCACAGAGCTTTGGGAGTATGTGAGGAAACTTTGTCTTCAAATCATTACAATGCTTCTGATATTTTGTACAGTTAGTATGTATTTAAAGTTGTATTGTTGTTTAAATAGATTCACACTCATGGAAATACCTGGAGACAAAATCCTGCAGAGCTTCAGGGAACTTCAGATTGATTGTGCAGTGAGATGGACAGTGGGGCAGTCCACAGAGAGGAAATGTACAGATCAATGGAAGTATGTTGAGGAAAGAAGAGACTGAATTTGATCAGCCTTTCATGTGGTGGCAGGATGAGAGAAATACCACAATAAAGGAGTTAAGCATAAGCAGAACTTGGAAAACAAGTAGTTAGGAAGACAGCATCAGGAATTTTGTTAGAGAGCAGAGGCAAGAGCAAATAGCAAATGAGAGAAAGGATCCTAAAGGGATAACAATACTTGATGGTTCACAAAACTGAGAAGTTAAAGAGAAATCAAGGCAGAAAATAAGCACTTGGTGACATCTACAGGGAATTGTTCTCCTGTGTCATTATTATGAACTCCTTTTATCCAGCATGACAAGTGCTGTGAATGTATTTGGACTTTGGCAATGTTGGTTCAGAGTCTTCCTCCTTTTTCTAAGCTTTGGCTTAAGGCAAAGAATAGTTCAGAGGTTTCACTACAGGAGCATCATCACCCAAATGTTTATTTATTTATTTATTTATTTTTACTTTGTATAATATGCATGTGTGTTCTCTAAACAGCCTGGGTATGTTTGTGCTAGGCACTTTTTTGACATATATATTTCAACAAACAATCCCACTAAAAGGACCTTTCAATCTCTCAGTATTACACTGAATTCCAACTTTACCAGCTTCCCCTTGATTAATTCATGGAATGATTATGTAGCTGACCAGTAGGCATTTTTCATCTTGATGATTTGTTTCTCCTTTTCATGCTCTGTTTTATGGATTTTTATTGCTCATTAAATGTGTAACCAGGAGTAAAGAAAATAACCAAATTAAAATTAGTCACTTTTCCTACTTGCTGACAGCAGTGTCATGATTTACTAAAGCACAAAATTGGAACTAGAAACAAAAATTAATCTTTTAAACTGTTAGAATATTCCATTCATCCTTGTTTCTAACCCCAGGGTCTGTACCACAAAGTCAGAGAAAGTTTTGAGCAATAATGCAGTCTAGTTCCCAAATCTTTCTTATCAATTCTGAACAAGCATAATTTGTGTTTATTCCTTGAGTATTTAGGTTAGAAGTCTTAATTTAAAATATGATTTCCATAATTTCATAATTTTTATATTTGCTAGTTAAACTGGTAATGTTTCAATTTAGCTTTGCAAATATATTTTTCTCCAATTAAAACACTTTCAGAGCTCACATACAGAGCAGTCTTCGAATAGAAAATCACCATTACACAAATTAGGCAAATGTTTAAATGTCCCTCACACAATGATTATTTCTAACTATAGCATGTTTCTGACTTGCCTGTTTCTCAATCAGAGACCTACAATTAATGTATCCATACAATTCTATGTATCCAATTTTGCTTTCTGAACTGTGTTCCTACAAAGGAAATTTATGAGAAGGTCAAAATATAGCTTTTAAAAATTCAGTAAACAAAAAAGTATAAAACAAATAGTATCACATTGAAATGGGTAAGATGAACAATTTTATTTAATTCACAATACCATTCAAAAAGGCATAGACAACATCAAAAGTGATTGCCTTGGCCCATAACTATTTCCTTGAAAGAAAAGAGAAGAAAGTGTGTACCTAACACTTAAGACCTGATGGAGTCCTTCCTGTTCCACTTTATAGAATGGTGATGGGACTAGCATAACTTAACATTTGGGAACAGCTAGAAACAAAAAGACTGAGCTGGTGGCTTACTATAGCCTGAGTAAAGAGAACAGCGAGATTGAGAGTAGTTACACAAGTATGAGGGAGCTGAATGGTACATGTATCTCATAATCTGTTCTGTCATTGCACTGTACCAGCATGACTCTGAAAGATTGAAATAGGGTACACAATCCTCAAATTTCTGTCCTAGGAAAGAGAGAAAGAGAGAAAGAGAGGGATAGATAATTTATATCAGACATTTATATATGTTCAAGTCTAAGAGAAGCAGCCATTTCTTTTGGTGAGTAATCACATTTGAAGACACAAGGAACGTTAAATATAGAGAAAATATAACAGAGAGAAATAATATAAATCTATAGTAACTACCCTAAATAGAGACCTGGTTGTTGTATGAAAAAGAAATAAAAATCACCACCTTAATGATGCTAAGTGAGTTATAAGAGCACAAATACATGAAAAAACAATTGGAGTTACAAAAGTTATACATGAACAAAGCAGAAACACCAACACCCCACAAATAAACTAATAAACAAACAAATACACTTGTGCCAATGAGTTCACGGCTATTCTCCACTATCTCTTCCATTAGGTTCAGTATACCTGGTTTTATAGTGAGGTCTTTCATCCATTTGGAGTTGAGTTTTATGCAGGGTAGTAGGTATGGATCTATTTATATTCTACATGTAGCCACTCTGTTTGACTATTTGTTAAAGGTGCTGTCTTTTTCCAAGTGTATTTCTGGCTTCTTTATAAAAATCAGTTGATGTGTAGATTTATATCTGGAACTTCCTTTTGATTCCGTTGATCAACATGTGTGTTTTTAATGCCAATACCATGCTGTTTTCATAACTATAGCTTTGTAGTACTACTTGACATTAGGAATGGTGAGATCTCCCACTGTTCTTTTATTGTTCAGGATTGTTTTAGCCATCCTGTTTTGTTTGTGTGTGTGTTTCCATATGAAGTTGAGAATTGTCCCAGATCTGTGATGAATTGTATTGGAATTTTGATGGAGATTGTATTGAATCTGTGAATTGCTTTTAGTAGGATGACCTTTTTTTTTTTTCCTGTTAATTCTACTGATCCATGACCATGGGGAATTTTTCCAACTTCTGATATCTTCTTCAAAGACTTGAAATTTTTATCATACAAGTTTTTTACTTGCTTGGTTAGAGTTACTCCAAGATATGTTATATTATTAGAGCCTATTGTGAAAGGTGTTGTTTCTCTGATTTCTTCTTTAGTCCATTTGTCATCTGTATATAGAAGGGATACGTTTTTTTTTTAAAGATTAATCTTATATCCAGCAACTTTGTGTTACCAGCTGTAGGAGATCCCTGGTGAATTTTGCATGTCACTTATGGATACTGTTATGTAGATGAATTTCTTAATGGTGTTATTAAATAAAAAGCAAGGAGCCAGAAATTTGGGTTAAAGCCTGAGAGAAATCAGAGGAATAGGACAAGCCACCAGCCAATATTACCTCACCAACACCTCAGCTTCCAAAGAGAGTGACTTCCTGTCTACCCACACCTATATGCCTTGCTGTTCTGCCATCTGATTTGCTCTCTCTTCCCAAGTACATCACTTCCTCTTCCTGCCCAGCTCTGTCACTTTCTGTATGTCTGTACAGACCTCCAGACCTCTATGGTTAACTAGTGTTAGAATTTAAGGTGTGTGCCACTGAACTCACAGAGATCCAAAAAGATCCCTGCCTCCCAAGTGATAGGATTAAGGGCGTGTGCTGCCATTGCCTGACTTCTATTGTTTACTTATAGTGGCTGGTTTTTTCCTCTGATCCTCAGGCAAATTTTATTGGATAACACAGATAAATTATCACCACATTTCAGCACAAATAAAATATCACCACACTATTATATCATCTGCAAATAAAGATATTTTAACTTCTTTCTTCCTAATTTGTAGCCCCTTGATTTCTTCCAGGTCCTTTATTGCTAAGACTTCAAATACTATATTGAATTGATATGGAGAGAGTGGAGAACCTTGACTTGTTTCTGATTTTAGTGAAATTGCTTTGAATTTCTCTCCATTTAAGTTGATGTTGGTTATGAGTTTGCAGTAAGCTTCCTTTATTATGTCAAGGTACGCTTCTTGTATCTCTAATCTCTCCAAGAATTTCATCATAAAGTGTTGGATTTTGTCAAAGGTCTTTTTTGCATCTAATGAGATTATCATGTGTTTTTATTCTTTCAGTTTGTTTATGTAGTGGATTACATTTATTGATTTTCATATGTTGAACCATCTTTGCATCTCTGGGATGAAGCCTACTTGATTATGGTGAATTATCTTTTTGTTGTGTTCTTGGAGCCTGTTTGCAAGTATTTTATTGGATATTTCTCCATCTATATTCATAAGAGAAATTGACTTGTGATTTTCTTTCTTTGTTGGGTCTTTGTGTGGTTTGGGTATCAGTGTAACTGTGGCCTCATAAAATGAATTGAGCAATATTTGTTCTGTTTCTATTTTGTGAAATAACTCAAGGAGTTAACATTATCTCTTCTTTGGAAGTCTAGTAAAGTTCTGTGCTAAAACCACATGGCCCTGAGATATTGTGATTGGAAGACTTAATGACTGCTTCTATTTCACTAAGGGTTATAGGTCTGTTTAAATTGCTTATGTGAGCTTGATTTAATTTTAGTAAGTGGTTTCTATCAAGAAAATGATCCATTTCTTTTAGATTTCCCAATATGTTGTAGTACAGGTTTTTAAAGTATGGCCTAATTTTCTCTGGATTTCCTTGATGCTTATTGTTATGTCCTCTTTTCATTTCTGATTTTGTTAATTTAGATATTTGCTCTCTGCCTCTTAGTTAATTTGGATAAGGGTTTGTCCATCTTATTGATTTTCTCAAAGAACCAACTGGTCGTTTCATTGATTCTTTGTATTCTCTTTGTTTCTATTTTATTGATTCCAGCCCTCAGTTTGATTATTTCTTACCATCTACTCCTTTTGGTGTAACTTGTTGTTGTTGTTGTAGAGCTTCAAGGTGTATTGATAAGTTGCTAGCACGAGGTCTTTCTCTCTTTTCAATGTAGGCACTTAGTGGTATGAATTTACCTCTTAGAACCATTTTGATTGTGTCCCATAAATTTGGCTATGATGTGTATTCATTTTCATTCAATTCTAGAAATTCTTCAATTTCTTTTTTTAAATTTTTGTCTTCACCATTTTTTCACTCAGTAGAGAGTTGTTCAGTTTCCATGAGTTTCCAAGATTTCTGTTGTTGTTGATATCCAGCTTTAACCTATGGTGGTTTGATAGGATACAGGGAGATATTTCAATTTTCTCGTATATGTTGAGACTTTCTTTGTGTCATCAATTTTGGAGAAGTTCTATGAGGCTCAGAAAGAATGTATATTCTTTTGTGTTTTGATAAAATGTTCTGTAAATATCTGCTAGGTCCATTTGGTTTATAGCATTTGATATCTCTAGCATTTCTCTGTTTAATTTTCATCTTTTGGTGAGCATAGAGCATTGAAGTCTCCCACTGTTAGTGTATAAGGATCAATAATATATGATTTAAGCTGTAGTACTGTTTCTTTTATAAACATGGATGTTCTTGTGTTTAGGGCATAGATGTTAAGAATTGAAATGTCATCATTGTAGATTTTTCCTTTGATGAATATGTAGTGGTCTTTCCTATCCTAATTAGTTTTGGTTTGAAGTCTATTTTTGTAGATATTAAAATGGCTACTCTAGTTTGTTTCTTTTGTCCATTTGCTTGCAATATCTTTTTCCAATCCTTTACCCTGAGGTAATTTCTATCTTTGATGTTGAGGTTTGTTTCTTGTACATAGCAAAAGGATGGGTCATGTTTTTGCATCCATTCTGTTAGTCTGTGACTTTATCAGTGAATTGGGGCCATTGAAATTGAGAGATATCAATGATTGTTGATTCTTGGTATTTTGTTGTTGTTGTTGGTGGTGGTGGTGGTGGTGGTGGTGTGTGTGTGTGTCTCTGTGTGTGTGTGTGTGTATGCATACATAATCTATGTGTTATGTATATGTGTATGTTTCACCACTTTTGATTTGATGGTCTAGGATTATATTTTGTTGGGTGTGGTTAACCACCTTAGGTTGGAGTTTTCCTTCTAGCACCCTCAATAGATCTGGATTTGTAAATAAATATTATTTAAGTTTGATTTTATCATGGGATATCTTATTTTCTCCATCTATGATAATTATTACAGCAATTATACGGCCAGCTCAATTATTTATATATTTTATCAAGATAGCTTTATTTTAGAAACAACTTATGGAACAGGGGGGAGGTAGCAGGGACAAACAAGAGAGNGACACAAGCCAGTGAATAAATCTGATTCAGTCTTCAGCCCGTCTTCCAAAACCACAGCGATCATGAAGAATGAAGAACGGCAGGAGAAGAAGCATGAGAGAGAGAGATCACATAGCATCCCTGATTTTTCAAGGGGCTCAGGTTTTGAGCATGCCTTAAAAGGGAGGTGTTAGCTGCCTGGGTAAAGGAGCCACCTTACAGCTAAAAGCCAAAATAGCTATCCACTACAGATAATTAACAGTTTTGCTGGGCATAGTAGTTTGGGTTGGCATCTATGGTCTCGAAGAGTCTGCAGCACATCTGTCTAGGCCCTTTTGGTCATTAGAGTCTCTACTAATGTCAGGTATAATTAAATGTGTCTGCCTTTATATGTTACTTGGTCCCTTTTTTCTTGCAGCTTTCAATTTTCTTTCTTTGTTCTGATTTTAGTGTTTTGATTATTGTGTGCTAAGGGCCTTTTCTTTTTTGGTCTAACCTACTTTTATAGGCATTTTCTTCTTTAGGTTAAGAAATTTTTATTCTATGATTTTGTTGAAAATATTTTCTGGGCTCTGAGCTTGGTTTCTTCTACTTCTTGTGTTTCTATTATTCTTAGATTTGGTCTTTTTATAAGTATCACAGATTTTCTGGATGTTTTGTGTGAGGAAATTTTTAGATGTAACATTTTCTTTGACTGATGTATTCATTTTTTTCTATCATACCTTCAATGCCCAAGATTTTTTCTTCCATCTATTGTTTTTTGTTGGTGAAGCTTGCCTCTGTACTTCCTGTAAGAATTTCCAAATTTTTTATTTCTGGAATTCCCTTAGTTTGGGTTTCCTTCATTGATTCTACTTCATTTTCCAGTCTTGAACAGTTTTATTTACTTCCTCACACTATTGTATCTTCCTCGATTTCTATGAGGGGTTTATTCTCATAAAACACAGCTTGTTTGTGTTTTCTTGCATTTCCTCTTTAAGAACCTCTATCATCTTCAACAAGTGGTTTTAAGTTCTTTTTCTTGGTCTTCAGTTATGTTTGAATAATCAGGGCCTGCTCTGGTATGATTGGTTGGTTTCAGGGGAGACGTACTGTCCTGCTTGTTGTTGATTGTGTTTTTATGCTGATGTCTAGGCACCTGGATGCTTATAGGTCTGGGTGATAATATCTGGTTTTGTTTCTGTTAAGTGGGTGTTTTTTCCTTGGTTTTTTGCTTTTTCCCTGGACTCTAAGAGAAATGTGGTAGCTGTGTGCTGCCTGGTAGGAAATTTTCTGTGGACCTGTTTCCTTGGTCTGCTAGGAGGGTATGTTCTCATTGAATAACTGCTGGTATTTGAGATTGAGATAATGGGATGAGTTCAAGGAAAGAAGATTTGGGGAAGTCTACCTAGTTTTCTGCAAGCTGGGGACTCTGGCTTAGCAGGTGCAGTTGGTAGATTTGGGCGCTGAGATAAGATGAGAAATGGGGGNAGGGGATTAGAACAGGATGGTCCGTGGGGTCCACAGGAGATGTGGGTAGGTGGGGAAAGGAAGGCTGCAACTGGTGCTCTACTGCAGAGCTAGACATGAAATGAGGGATTGGATTTGGAGGGGAGAAGGGAGTGGTGAAGGTCTTTAGTAAGTTTTCTTGTTTCCCTGGCCTGGTACGTAAGTATGTTCCCAGTGAATGCATGCTAGTGCTGGAAGTTAGAGTAATGAGACAAATTGGAAGAAGGAAGTTTGGGGGAGAGGATATTTGTGATCCCTTGGGGATGGGGTCAAAGAAAAAAGGTTCTCTGCTACAGAGCTGGGGATGAGATTCAGAGTATTGGATCTGGAGGAGCAAAAGTATAGGTGTGGATCCACTGTCATCCTACTTGTTCCTATGGCCAGAGTGGCTGCTAGGTTTGTGGACTGGGTTAGTAGGAGGTTCCTGCTAGGATTTTGCACTGTGACAAAGCAACGAGTTGGGAGAAGGAGATTAGGAGGGGAAGATCTGTGGGATCCACAGACAGGGAGCAGGTAAGGCTGCCATACGTGTCTGCTGCAGAGCTGGGAATGACACTGGGGTACTGGATCTGGGAGAAAAGAGGGAGAAGAGCTCAGTTTTTGGAAATTGCTCAGAAAGTTTTGCAAATTGCTCAGAAAGCTGAGATTCAGCCAAAGACAGACAGGAAAATAAAGTATCCCATGCAGTGTTCTCTGCCCTTTGAAAAAAAGACAAAGTAGAAATAGTGGGGAAAGACCAGGAGAAAGGGAAAGAACATATCTGGGAAAGGACCAATATGCCTATTATAAGCACAAGGGTCACTGGAAGAATGAATGTTCTAGCAGAAAAGAAAAAGAAGAGAGCCTTCCTATCCTCCAGCTAACCAAAAACTGACAGGGCCAGAACTACATACATATTAGTTCCCAGGAGCCCAGGATGACAGTGAGAATAGGGAACAAACCTGTTAACTTTCTAACAACCACTCTGTCTTTAATAAAACCCTGGGACCCCTCACTTCCAGGAAGACAGCAGCTCAAGAACGAATAGGCCTAAGTGCCTACTTTATATGAATAACCTTCCAAACTGTAGACCTAGGACAAAGCACTATGACTTGTTATTTTCTGGATATGACAGTCTACCTACACCCATTGATTGGAAGGAAATTATTATAAAAACTCAAAGTTACTGTCTCTTAGGGAGGAACTCAACTAGTCTAACTCAGGACTCAGGCCAAACCTGTAACCAAATTCTTGACCTCCATTCCTCTGTCTGAGAAGTACCTCTTTCATGAGGCCTCAGCCACTAGGAAGAGATATATGCAGGAGCTCAAATTAAGGTACCCTGATGTTTGGGCCAAGGGGAACCCACCAGGTTTTGCAGCATACTGGCAACTTGTCATTGTTCAATTATTAAGTTCTCCAAAATTGGTATGGTCAAACAACACCCTGTGAGCCAAGAGGCCAAGCAAGGGATCATTAAAAGGAGGCAGGAATTCTTGTCTGTTTCTACTCTCTGTGGAACACTCTCTTGTCTCCTATCCTGAAACCCCACACTCAAGATGTCTGACTCATACTGGATTTAAGGGAAGTCAGTGAACTGGTGGAAATCATCCACCTCCACATAATTAACATTTAACATCCTCCTAAACTTGTTGCCTCCTGAAAGGAAGATCTATAAGGTCCTAGATCAAAAAGATACTTTCTTCTGCCTCCCACTGGTCCCAGTCATACAACACATATTTGCATTGGAATGGACTAACCCAAAGGGTGAATATACTGGTCAACTAACATGGACTGCATTGCTGAAAAGGTTAAAAAACTCACCAGCATTGTTTGATGAAGCACCAAGTGCAGATATGTTGCAATTTAGACAAAAATACCCACAAAGCTCTAGTATGTAGATGACCTCCTCATAGCTTTGACCAGTGAGGAAGAATTTAAGGCAACAGAAGACTTTTTAGAAGTTCTACAAGCCCTGGAATATAAAGTCTCAGCCAAAAAAGCTCAGCAGTGTGTCCCTCAGGTCACATATATAGGCTACAACCTAGAAGAAGTAAAGTAGGGACTTTCCCATGATTGTGTTACAGCCATTCTGCAAATCCCTGCTCCCACACCAAAAAGACAGGTACAAAAATTACTAGAGCTAGTTGGATATTGACAGTTGTGAATAATGGGATTTGCTGAGTAGCTAAACTTCTCTATGTAAGCACCAGGGCTACTCAGCCTTAGAAATGGACTGAGACTTGATAGAGGGCCTTCAAAACCTTTGAACAGGCCCTTGTGTCTGCCCTGGCCCTGGCCCTCAGAAACATTACTAAACCATTCTACTTGTATGTGAGTGAGGCTAGAGGCATTGCCAAATGAGTACTCATACAAACCCTGGGAGCTTGGAAATCACCAGTAGTTCAAGAGACTTGACCCCATTGCAGCTGGTTGGCCAACATGTATTAGGGCCATAGCTGTCATAACTCTGCTTATAAAAGAATCTGGCAAATTAGCTTTAGGACATGAACTGTTCCTGACAATACTACACTCTGTTGAGGCCCTCTTGAGGGGAGTACCCAAGAGATGGATGTCTAATACCTGGGTGACCCAATGCTAAGCCTTGTTTCTGGATCAACCCCTCCTCCAATTTCATCAGATGTCAGCCCTCATCCTTGCCAGTCTCCCACCAGATAATGGCCCTGAGAAGCCCCTGTTGTGAGAGCATTGAAAGTTGGACTTTACTGAAATCAGGCCTGTTGCTTTTGGCTATAAATATTTGCTGGTGTTTGTAGACACTTTCTCAGTATAGGTAGAAGCCTACCAAACTTGAACACAGACTGTTCCAATAGTTACTAAGAAATGTCTTCAGGAAATAATTTCTAGGTTTGTACTGTTTCTAGCTCTAGAGTCCAGCCATGGCCTTCATGACCAAAGTCTGACAAAGGTACTAAATATAATTTTGAAATTATGTTGTGCATATAGGCCGTAGAGCCTAGGTCAGAAAGATAGGATGAATAGAACTCATAAGAAGACTCAGACAAAATTGGTCCTGGAAACTGGCAAAGATAGGACCAACTTCTCCTTTGTCCTCCTCCAGGCTCAATGTACTCCTTACCAGGAGGGGACTCCATTCAAAATTATGTTCTGGAGACCACCTCCCATCCTCCCCAAACTGAGATACCCTGCAAGCAGAATTGTCTAATCATTGCCTTCTCAAGACCTTGTAGGCTTTGTAGAAAGCTTGTTAGACAATTAACTAGATGGTGAAGTGTAGGTTTCTGTCCCACCAGCAACTCACAAATACCCAGCAGCTGCTTCTCAAATTACCACGCTAGGCTTATATTAATTATAAATGCTCTGCTGGTAGCTCAGCCTTATTACTAACTAACTCTTACACTTAAATTAACCCATAGTTCTTATCTATGTTTACTATAGATTGGTAGATTGGTACCTTTTCTCAGAACAGCATTCTTTTTTTT
>LZPO01019360.1:0-11533 GCA_001675575.1 Neotoma lepida
CTAAATTCCCAGGAACTGTGTGTGGGTCTGGTATAGGAGTCCACAGTGGATTGGTGCCTGAAGTGAAGTTCCTGGGCAGTGTAAGCAGGTCTAAGCAAGGGAGGGATGGGTTCTGTACTTGGTTCAGGAGCCATTAAAAGTTCTTCATATGATATGGATCTTAGTCTTTTAGCTGCTACTTACTGGGGATACTTTCTAAGAGATATGCTTTTAATAGTCACTCTAACATTCAGAAGAGTGCCAGTACTAGTTAATACCCATTGGAGGACTGCCGGTACCTACACCTCTCCCTGTTACAGGAGAGGTTTGCAGAAGGAGACTCTGTTCTGTGATGCACATTCATGTGAGGTGATTTCCTTTTAGATTCTCCTGTGGTGGAACTCTTTTTTCCTGTCTAAATCCAGATGATCTACCTGGAGGAACGAAGTACTGATTGAATTGTCTAGAGCCTGTCCTGCTCTCAGAAGACAAGACTATGGTTTAAACAAAACCTTGTAGGTGAAGGTCTTTCAGTTTGGACTCCTAATCGCTAAAGTCTTTTTGAATGACATCTTCACTGTTAGTCAGTCCACTCTACCTCTGGCCCCAAGAATAAATCTGCTCTAAGAAGAGTGTCCCTTAGAGGTTGCTCTTTAATGCACTGTATGCTCTTTGCAGAGAACATTCCATCTGCCATCTGTTGTCCAACTTCCTTCATTGCCATCTGGGTAATATCTTTGTGTATGAGTAGGAAATATTACCACATAAAGTTAGGAGGTTTTGTTGAGTAAAATGAGAAGATTATATGTTTAAGATAAAATGTTCTGTATACATGTTATTTAATATGGGGAGAAAGAAGAGCTAGTCAGTGAGTGATGGTAAGACAACTGGTTATTTATTTGTAAAAATAAATAAACTCCATTTCTATGCCTTATTCAGGAAGATTGCAGTACATTGTGCAACTTGGAATGGCAGCACTATAGATGTAGTCACACTATGTCCCAGGCCTCTAAGCTGGGGTTGTTAATGTTGGGCTGGCACAACCACCACCATTGGGACAAAGCTGTGGGCTCTACCAAGCAAAAAGAGAGAGAGGAAAGGTCTTGTCTTGGCAATTTTGTGTACTAGCCCCAGTTTAACAGTCATAGACACTGACAGCTCACAGCCCAGAATTGTTTGCATGGCCCAGAAGCAGCTTGGTCCCAAGTACAAGAGAGCCAGAATATATTATTTCCTTGTGACTTCAAGGAAGGAGCTGAGCAGATTTGTTGTATCAGATATTTGGCCCACTTTGTTTTTGAAGCAAAATCATGACCAGTGCAGGGCATGGAGGTCAGTTCCAGATAAAAGAAAGCAAGGGAGAATGCCTTTAAGACTTCTGGTGGGTATTAAAGAGTTACTCATTTTATTGATGTGTATATGTGTGTAGGGGACATGAGAGTATGTGAAGATATGTGTGCAGGTGCCTGTGAAGGCTAGAAAAAGCCTTTGGATCCCCGGAGCTGGAGTTACAAGGCAGTTGTGAGCTCCCCAGTTTGGGTACTGGAAATCAAACTTCTGTCCTCTGTAAGAACAACAAGAGCTCTTCACTGCTGAGCCATCTCTCCAGTCCCGTGTCTGGAGGATTACAAATAAGACTAAAGCCGTTAACAATAGTGTAGATTTATTTGACCATATTAAAATTTTGAATTTCTGTAGGATAAAAGTTCTTAAAGGCCCTTAATTAACAGTACATGGACTAGCCCAAATTTCAACAAACCGCCTACAGATGTGAAATACAATATTGTAAGCATATTTTACAGTGTTTTGATGAAGTGCCGGGAAAATATTGGCTATTCTTAACAAGCCAAAGCAAAACAACAAATGTAACATATCAAGGGAAACCTTGCAGGCAGAAGAATGGATTCTCACATGGGTCTGCTGAACCCCAAGCAGAAAACATGTTGGTGTTTGCAGCTGTACTAGTGGGGAGGCAGCATGGAAAATCCCCTATGAAGCCTGGAGACCAGAAGGACAATACCCTCAGTGAAAGGACAGGGTTTGCTGGGAAACTGTCGATCTTACATGTGGGATGATGGACAGTGGGAAAGCAAAGCAGAACTAATAAGGTCTCGGGACAAAGACAGGGAAACTCATCCACTTAGGCAACCAAGAACTACTGAGAGCTGGAGAAATAGTTCTCCNTAGGGAAGAGCAAACCAATTGGTTATTCAATATCAAAGAGTCATTCCTGAAAACATACATACGAGTAACATTATCCAGACTGAGCAGGCCATATTTATATATTTAGGAATATATATGTATATACATCTACATGTATGTATACAACAGCAATCAATGGATACAGGAGTAATGAATTTGAAAGAGCAAGGAGTGGTTTGTGAGAAACCTTGAAGGGAGGAAAGGGAAGGGAAATTTTATAATTTTAATTTTATAATCTCAAAAACTGAATTGAATAACTTAAAAACATTGAAAAACACACTACTATCTACAACAACAGCAAGAGTGACTACTCACTGGCTATCAACTCGATGTAGAGCAAGCTCAAGTCAACTGAACCTGTACACCCTCCCGAGGAAACTGCCAAGTTCTGTTGTTCCAGAGGACAAGAGAGAAAACTTTCCACAGGAGCCTGTAAACATTTACATACCCTTTAACCTCAACTAAGAGCCAAGATCTCAAAGGTAAGCAAAGGTCTCTTGTTAAAATTTCACCCTACCTCTTTTTAGGTGCACAAGATGTGCTATAGCTGAAGTCAAATTACCTGTCTACCACTTGTGACAGAAGATGGGGGAAGAGGGGAGGGAAAATTAAAAGGAAGATAATTAAAAGAAGGAAGAGAGGGGAGGCAAAAGGAATAAGAATAGAAAATGAAGGGAAAGCTTAAAGCTGAAAGTAAGGAGATGGACAAAAATAAAAATGGAAGGAACAAGAGAAGGGAGGAGGGATGAATTGGGAGGAGTGTACAAGAGAAAGGGAGGGAAATGGAGAGAAAGAGAATCATGAAGAATAGGAAAACATGAAGACTGAGTATCACAAGTTCTCTATGAATACTTCAAGCTGACTTCAGATAATTAGGGTGTGAAAGCAAGTCAAGAACTTTGTGAAGGGCTGGCAAGTCCCACAGAAGACTTAAGTTCAGTTTCCGGCATGCATGTCAAGTGCTACTCACAACTGTAACTCCAGCTCTAGGAGATCTGACACCCTCGCTTGCCTCTGTGGACTCTGCACTCAGACACACACACACACACACACACACACACAGACACACACACACAATTAAAAATAATAAAAAATTCTTAAGAAATTAATAGAAGAATTTAGTGACAATATACATACATAACAGAAAATGTTCTGTACTCAAAGTGCATAAGAAAGCCTGCCAATCAAGTACAAAAAAAATCTATTATGAAAAACGGCCAAAAGATTTCTCAGAGATAGAGAATAAAAGACCCAAAACATGTAAAAAGATATGCTAATATCATGAGTAGTTATGGAAATGTATTTTATACCTGTAGGGGGCACTGTCTTCTGCCATCCATGTGCCTAAGGTTCTTTGCTTACCCTCGGAGCTAGAGATGTTTGAATACTTCGTCTCTTTTGATGCCAAACATGGAGGAAATGACTGATTTGTCCCCCAAATTCCATCCCTCATTTCAGTAAAAAACCTCTTAAAAGGATAAAAACATGAAATTAGATATTCTCTAAGCAAGAGTCTAAATTGCATATTGGATAAAAGCACCAAGAAGATGTAGAGTTCTCATTGGTTCCTTTGAGTTCAGTCTGAAATTTTACTGAAGATTTAGGAGCAGGTAGGTGTTCCTAAAGACCATCTTGTGACTTCAGAACTATCCAAAGGGATTGGGAGATGTTGGTGCAATATTATTGAAGCTTTTATTGGGACACTAGGGAGGATGAGAAGTAAATTAAGTTTTGTTAAGCCCAGTTTTAAAAATGAAAACTCAAAGCTCCAGTGTTTTGGCCACTGTGAGTAAGAGGACACAAACATTTTCATTGGCATCATCCAGATTCTCAGATATGAGAACAGGGTCATAGTAGCTGCATACATGCATCCTCTAAGCCACTTGAGTAAAATCTGAATTTGTCTTGCCCATACTCTTCTGAATCACCCTATTGCACAGGGCCTCTGGGGAAATTTTGCAGACTGTATTGTCTCTGAAAGAATGTGTGATATTTGGACAGTGTGATTGTCATGAATTAGCAAAGGATGTTTTAAACTCCAGCCCCTTCTTTTATTCCTATCCACCAAGAGATTGATGAAATGATCTGAGGACTATGCATTTCACAGTTTAATTTCTAAGACAACACTCCAAGTTCACGAATGGCCTGCAACAGTACTGAAGGAGAGTGGATGGTTGGTTGGTCAGTTGACTTTAAAACTCAATCTTCCTCTTTTATTTTCTTTCTTGCAAAAGCCCTGGCTCTCAAATAGTATTGTGAGTCACAGTCACCAGCATGGCTTGGTATAGCCCAGTTGACTGAGTGTCTCATCAGGGGCGGAGCCAAAGGATGCATATGCACATTTAGCATCCAGTTTCAAGGGATGCTCAGCTCTTGGTCCAGGATCATACTTCAAAAATCTCTGGCCCTATTTCCCTTTGTTAGTGTCACTAGGATTTGACATGCTTAAAATTTATTAAACAGTACTAAACTGCCTCACCATCTAACTATGTAAGTTGCAAGGTACAACTAATTATTTTTAGCAGTTGTTGCAAAGAGTGGACTATGTAAAGAAAATGTTTAATTTGCAAATTAATTTTGAATCTGTACTGAGCAGCAGCTAAGACTTGGATCAACTTGGATAACAATTCTGTTAGCCGTCAAACTGGGGCCGTTAAGGCTCCTTTGATCAACTTGCATAACGATTCTGCTTCAAACTGTGATGCTTGCTCACCAAAGCAACAAAGTTGGTACATTCTCATGGTAATTTCAAATTGAACAATTTAAAGATTTTTTTCACATTGTTTTTATTCTTTGGTGGGGATTGCTGGAGATTGACCCCTGCAATTACAATTTTCATGTGTTACTTATTTATTACACTGATGCCTGGACCATTGGAGAACATTGGAATATGCCTATGTACAATTCAGTATCAATCCAAACAGGAAATCATTAATAAACCAAACAAATCTCCTTTGGCTCAATCAAGATTCTTTTCCTAAAACAGTTTCAAGCTTTTATTCATTATTAGTTTGTTTCCATTTTCTTCAAAGTATCACCATGGAGCCATTCTTTTTGTCTACCAGTTGCTTTGTCAAGAGTGGAAATGCATTTACCCAAACTGTCTTCTGCTCCTCATGGTGACCAGCATTGTGGGGGTTTTATGTGACAGTTCATTAGGCTCTGGGTGTCTCCTGTGCTTTCAGGTCCAAACTAACCATGGATTACACATGGAGTTTTAGTAATACATTTTTCTCCTTGGATGTTTTTCCATCTACAAAATATACTTAGAAGTTCTTTACCTGGTATAAGATATTTTGGTTCTACACTGTGTCCCCTTCACTCAGTGGACCTTTGTAAAACACAAGCTGAGACAGTTATCCAAAGATTCTGGTTACATAAACATTGTTATTGGATGGTAATCCTCAGCAGAGTGTAGAAAATAACTTAAACTAAGCAAAGAACTATTCAAAAGGATTGAACTGAATACAGAACAGCAATGGCCTAGAAGCCCAGGAATCTCTTCCACTTTCTCACACTTTAGAGATTCATGTTTATATAATTGGGATTAAGAAAATGTCATTTACGAAAATGTGTTGGTAAAATAGAAGATGAGAGTGAGGGATGTTTATGAAATTCCTAGTGTGTGGCCTTGTTATTGCTGTATAAAGAATTGCTGATCCTAACAACTTTTAAAAAGTTGTTTATTCTGGTCCCTGCTTTCTTGGCCCCAAACATTTTGACAGGACATCACAATGCCATCATAAATGCTGATGACTCCATTTACTATTTATTAGAGTGTGGCAGAGACTGCTTGTGTTGATGGACTAGGAAGATGGCTTTAAATGCAAGATAGCCACCCCAGTCAGTTGAAGCAGATAGGATTATTGCTTCAGATGTTCCCATCATGTTGGCTTCTCTGTGATCATTCATTTTGATCATGGCTGTCTACACTTTCACTTTAGATTTTAGTGTGTCTGTGTAGCATTCATCTTTCACCCTTGCTGTCTCATGCTAGTCACCTCCTGAAGACAGTAAATAAAGAGAAAGGGAGAGGGGCAAGATGCCACCAGGGGTCTTCCCTCCATGATTTACCTTTTCCAGTTAAGCCCCACCTCCTAAAATTTCCAGAACCTCACATAGGATCAGTTTGGGATTAAACATCCAACACATGAGTCTGTGGTGTATATTCACATTAAAAACAAACTTTCCGTGAGCTTTATTTTTATTGATGATGCATACTTTACATCTCACTATAGATTTGGTATTGATTTTTTTTCTTAGTTTGGGTTTTGTCAAAAGAGCACTGACAGACAACTGTTAAGTGGATACCAGGAAGTGAGGCTAGAAGAGAGCCCGGTAATCTGTCTGTCAGCACATATTGTGGGCACATGGAGCCTGGAGTGCAGGACACAGACTGAGGAATAATCTCACCTGAGAGAGGAATTATGGCGGTTTATGCTTCTCCCTCTTTAACTTCTTGCTGAGGGCTTTCATAGACCTCTGATTCCATGACACGCAGTGTACCACTTGGATTGAAAAGTAAAGCCCGAGTTCAAGAGAGAAAGTGCTCACAGATTTAGGCATTTGGAATTCAACTGTTGAACATTTGCTCATAGTGTAGTCTACTGGGTTGAAATCCAGGCCTGGCTGAGGCCAACTCCATTGCTTTCTCAGCCATGGATATTACTCATCCAAGTATTGCCAGCTATTCCATGATAGGGAGGGATTTTAGATTGAGACTATGAAGTCTTTCAGAATGGCACTGCCCTCAATCAGAGCAACACAAAGTTGAGAATAAGCTATAGTACTTTGTATTAAAGCCAAATATTTATAATCTGGTCAAATTTATATCATACAGAAGTCCTGCATTTGTTGGATAATTCATCTGCTCTATAGTATTTTTGTGTTTGTTGTTTTCATATGGCATGTACATTGTACGCATGTAGAAGGAAATGAGGAAGTAGCTCATTGTGGGTGCCAAAGCAAAGTGCAAAGATATGGATTGTTGGAAGACCCAGCCTGCGGTAGGACTGAACTAAGGGTGGTTTCAGGTCAGTCTCTTAACTTTTGATTTATTCCCCTGCTCTGTCAATATGACAGATCCTACTCATTTCTGCTACCTCCTCAGCTCTAACTCCGTGCAGTTCAGGTACATTTGGTGGCAAATGAAATGTCAAAGTCTAGGCATACAATGTTTGCTCATTTGATGTAAGCAAGAGAGAATTAAATATGAACTTTGGTAAAAGTCTATTAATAATTGACAAATAACAGAATTGTCTGGGCATAGAAAGCAGTCCATGAAAACCCCCTAGAACAGCTAAGGTTGCTGTACCCTGCAACAATGTTGCCCCGGCTGGTCTGTATTAGTGATTATGAACAGCATGCCCGATCAGTGCTTCAAAAGTCAGTATATGATTATTACAGATCTGGGGCAAATGACCAGGAGACCTTGGCTGATAATATTAGAGCATTTTCTAGGTAAGAAACTTTGTTATTTAAAATTGTATTTTAATATTACACAAAGATATTGCATCAGAGTGAGATGTAGTTTTATGTTATGGTGGTGTGAAATTGCCTGGATTTGTAATTAATATAGAGTAGAAATTTCTGGCATGTGAGAAATCTTGATGTCTTAAAATGTTGCAGTATTATAGGCCCAGGGATTGATGGCAAACGTGAGTCCTACCTTTACTTGAACTATGACAGTAATTGATTTAACTATGCATACAAATTGTCATAAATGCTGAAGACTCCATTTACTATTTATTAGAGTGTGGCAGAGACTGCTTGTGTTGATGGACTAGGAAGATGGCTTTAAATGCAAGATAGCCACCCCAGCCAGTTGAAGCAGATAGGATTATTGCTTCAGATGTTCCCATCATGTTGGCTTCTCTGTGATCATTCATTTTGATTATGGCTGTCTACACTTTCACTTTAGATTTTAGTGTGTCTGTGTAGCATTCATCTTTCACCCTTGCTGTCTCATGCCTCCTCTAAAGTGCTTCATCTCTCTCCCCAAATTAATTTTCCCAGGCTTTCATATTTCAGGCACAAGATGGTTAGTGTCATGATTTATGCTTTCTTTTTGTTGTAAAGAAAAACAGTTTAAGTGGATATTATTTTTGCTGTTGCTTTGTTTTCTCAATCAAGTAGCTGAGGGAGTCTTTGCCACACCTCAGTCTTCCTATGGCATTCATCTCCCACTGTAGTCCTTAGGGATGACAGTAGATATTAGGGTTCCCCACTTATGATGATTTGTTAAGCAGAAAGGGGCAGAAAATATCCAGAGACAGAAAAATCTACCTTCTTTCTTATTTCTTCTTTGATCTGAAGCGAAATCACTCCGAATCATCTTTATGTTTTTGAATTATGAGAAATTAAATCCTTTTAAGGAAGGCAGTCTCTTGTTGGCAGCAGCTGTTTTATACACAGGTTGTGGTGTCAGAGTAAAGGAAGGGGTATCTCCCCCAAGGACATCTGTGAAGTCCTTGATCAAGCTTTCTCTGGAGTCTTCTTGAACTCATAAATGACGGGGAAGCTGTGGATGGGGAATTGGTTAACAGTACATGACCTTATTGTTCTGCAGTTTCCTTAATCATTTTTGAAAGATTTGTTTATTTATTATGTATACAGTGTTCTGCCTGCATGTTAGATGAAGCCATCAAATCTCGTTATAGACGGTTATGAGCCACCATGTGGTTGCTGAAATTGAACTCAGGGCCCCTACAAGAGCTGTCAGTGCTCTAAACCTCTGAGCCATCTCTCCAGGTCCCCTTAAACATTTTTTAATATTTGGATTTCCTTAACATTTCCCGCTCTTGTAAAATGTTCCTTCTTGGGACCATGTCAATGTACTCACCAGGTAAATGGCTTTCCTGAGTGCACCTTAAATAACATTTTAGCCCTACAGGGTTTTTATACCCAAAAGACATTTCAGGCCTTTGACTGATGCATCGGGCTGGTGTCTCAGCATTGCTGCTTGATGGTCACCCAGTCCATCTCTGTTCAGCCTTCTGACCCCCACTAGATACCCTATCTCATATGGTCTAACTTATTAACTTACTTGCAGTCCCACAAAATAGTTCTATCAAACTGGCTATGCACACCAGGCTGGCCTGGGACTTGTAGCCATCCTCCCAACTCTGCTTCCTGAGTGCTGCAAGAATGTGTGCCAACATGCCTGGACAATTGATTGAATTATACTTTGACCTGTTTTTCACAAGCAAGGCTGCTACAAAGTTGAAGACCTAACAATGATTCAGATAGAAAGTTCCTACCAACAGGAACTTGAATTTCAATGGGTGCACATTGGCTTAGCTTCCATAATCTAGTGGGTGGAAATGATGTAGAATGGCCCCCCAACAGCTACCCAAGAGAAGGAGCAAAGGAGTGCTGCAAAACAGACTACCTTGTCAACCAAGAAATTCTAAGAACTTTCTGAGGCATAGAGGACTTGTTTTCTTCTAAGTTGTGACCAACCAGAAGAGCCTTTTGGCTTCTGTGAATTCTATAGCACTCACACTAGAAATAGCATCCTATGTTTGGACTAATTTATCCCTAGGACACAAATAATGCAACTGGGTTTGCAGTGCCATGTCTTTTACGAAACTTGATAATTCTTTTTTTAAAAAAGAAATTAAAAAGGTTTTGAGCAAATTTCTTCAGAAGATAGCCCGTTCTTAGTGTTTGTACTACAACGAATAACAGCCATGATTACCAATCTAACGTCTCAGTTCCTCCTTTGCTGTGTGGCTTCCTGCAAGACCCATAACCCCTTGCTTTGTGCCATTGAGCTGGTCATGTGGAAATAAGAATAGAATTTCTGCTGGCTTTGATGGCATTGGGTTGACACCAGGAAGAAAGTCACCCTGAGGCTTCTCACTCTGTTTCAAATAAAGGCTACAGAAAAACCAACCACCAGATAACTCTGTGACATAAGGTCGGGGTGTTTCAAAGGCAATTGTGAAGTTCACCCCCTTTCTCTCCAGCAAGTAGAGGGAGCATCCCCCCTGGCACTGTCCATCAATACTCAGATCTGACAACCACATTTTGGATTTCTGGAAAGTTGGGTCATTTGTATGACCCAGCAGCTGCTTGGAAGTGTTTCTTGGTATGACTTAGGACTAGCACTGTCATGACCAGAAAGAAAAAAAAAAAGTCCATGAAAGGATGAATAAGATGAACCACCTAGAAGAATGCAATTTCCGCTTGCAAATATATAAGAACAAGGCAAACATCAGAATGCCAGGCTGTTTTGTTTTGAATGACCTGATCAGATTGGGGCTAATTTGGAAAAGTCTACTACACTATTTCTTTCACACACTCACATAAAGGAGCTTTCTCACCTGGCTTTGTCACAGGCTCTGCAGCTTTTCCTGAAGGTGTTCCTGATGGAAACTAACTCCATAGTTTGAGTATTTAGCAGGATCGTGACATCAGAGGTAGAAGCTGCCTCCTTTCTGCTGCATCCTGATTGACACTGACAAATGGGAGGTTTAATTTGAACTATCTGGTAGATAACAGTGATGTCATCCTAACTTCATTATTTGAGAAGCAATAAAAACGCACTAGTGGTATTTTCAGTGTTACATAAGCAGAAATGCCACAGCATCTCTCAGCTGATACATTGCACAGGTGAGGAAGGAGCTTTTTCAATCATTTGCTTTAAATCTGTAGAGTGGAAAGTTAAGAAGAAGAAATTGGAAATCCATGTGCTGGCATTTGAGAATTTCAGAAAAGTCAATTCCTGGTGCTTAGTTGGTGTGAAAAGTAGGTGGACGGCTTCAGTGCTGTGCAATTTGTGAATACTTTCAGCGAGCAGTTAATATCCTAGGAAGTGTGTGTATCTCTGAGTTTTTGATTAGTTAGAACCTGAGCCTTTGTTCTATGTGAAGTGTAGGCTGAAAGTCCTGTTGCAATTCTTTTGTTCATTTCAGTCTTCTGAAAGGATTATTACTCAATGGTCCAGCTGCTCTCTCCATCTTCACAGGCTCTTCCTAAAGTGGATGCCATGTGAAGGAAACATAACATTACGGAGAAGCATTATTAGATGTATAATTGAGGTGATAGCCATTTAAATTTGGGGTGGTTTTGGGTGGGGGTCAAAAATCCACTGAAACTGTCTGGCAAAGTTATTGTTATTTGGAAAATACCCAAACCTGGAGGACACTTTAGAAGATGTGTACTTCCCTGTTCCACTGGCTTTATTTAATTTTGCCGAGAAATGTGGGGGTTGAAGAGTCTTTGTAATATTTAGAAACAGAAAATATATTTATGGAAAGTGGGAGCAAGCTGTTATTAAGGTGACTGCGCCACCAAGTGGATGAGTGTAAGGCTGCCACTTATGGACAGAATGAACTTTGATTTGTAA
>LZPO01019363.1:0-11499 GCA_001675575.1 Neotoma lepida
CACACACACACACAAACACATAGAATTGGACAATTTGTACATATTTCAGAGAATAAGGCTTCCAACTTTTAACAGTTTATGTTAAAAAGAGCTATTTGATTTTCAATATCTAAATATTTGAAAATTGACAATAGAAACACTTCTATTTTGTTTCATGTGTTTTTCTTATATATTTCTTTCCAGACTTAATTTGGACATAATTTGGACTATCTCTTGTGACATTATTTCAGCCCTCAAATATATGAGGGCTGATATTTTACTCAAAAGAAAATCAGAGCCTGGATAAATCTTATGGTTTTCAAATATCACAAGGATAATTAGTGGAAAAACAAAGCTAATCATGTTTAGGACAAGAATGTAGCCTCTAAATCACAAACCACATCTTCTGTAGTATAATGTGCTGCAGCTGGCCTCAGCTGATAATTTGTTTTGAAATCCAAAGCAAGAAAGTTCAAAAAAAGTTGATAATCAAATATAACCATGAATCTCACTTATTTGGGAAAATGAGCCTTTGGTAGTTGTCTATTTTCTGTAGATTATTGTGTATCTTGTCATTGAAGTACTAGCAACCCTAATAATTTTTCTTGAGAACGTGTTTTTTCTTATGATTTATCAGGGACTGAATATACATTGTCTCCTAAGAGCTGAGTACAAGACTGTTCGTAAGTTTATTCCTTGCATTAAATGTGACTTTTTACCTACATAAATTCATAAAAACATGTTTTATCAAGACATGGTATAAATGTTATGTAAAGTTTAGAAAACAAGACTTGTTGACATCAATACTGTGTTTTAAATATTGTTGGCCCTCTACTTAGCTAGTTAATATAATTTGATGAATTTCATATAACTACTATTCATCACAATATAATTTTGATAAACTTTTGTGTGCTCATGTAAATTATCTTCTCTGAAATATCTATATTTTGTTCTATATTTCACTTTATTGTGCAGTTTATGATATAAAGAGCAAAACATGCAATTTTCACTATCCTGCTTGGCTTTGTATCACAAATTACTTTCCATGGCATATACAATGTCTTATAACCTTTGCAGGATTTCCCTTGCCTGAAAATTTATAACTTTTCTCCCAGAAAGAATTTTATGCTAAGCCTATCAGGTTGTTTTAACTGTTGCTCTGTGCATTTTCAATCTTATTATAAATGAGTCATGGCAATCTCCCCATGGTGATGATGAAATAATTTTAAGGCTGTGGTTAGCAAACCATGTTTAGTCCATCATTTTGATTATAAGTGAATTCCAAAGTTTAGAGGAGCTGATTTATGAAGATATTTGCCCACAATCTTCTAACAATATGAGAAAAATGAAAACAAGAAATAAGGAAAACTTGTTCTGTTCTCATCATGCTGACAAGAAAAATGATTTTAATTTCAATCTGTTCTTTTCTAGTTCTTGTACATAGCTGCAGTTATGTTCTGTATAAGGAAAACCCATACTCCAAGAGTAAAATATTTTACTATTTTAAATGGTTTTATTTGATATGTAAATAATACTATTTATTTATTAATTCAGTTCTTATTATTACAAAAGCAACAATTTGGGGGATAATTTTTTATCTATGGTTTACCTATGTGAAGCAAACAAAGTTGATAGTAGATAACAGGCAAGAGACAGAATGTTTTTCTCAATAACAGACCCTGATTATTCTAGAAAAAAAAACATTTCCATGAAACAAAATCAAGAGCTCCACAACTGATCTTCGTATTTGAACTAACAGCAATAAAGTATTATACCCATATCTCTAGGGAACACCATCCAGATAGATTAACAACAACAAAAAAAATCTTTGGAAGATAACCAAGGGGACGAATATGGCTGTAAGTCTGAATGGTAAAGAAAGATGTTGAACACTGCACATTTTGTTCCTTATTCTTAACTTCTACAAAATCTCAATGCAGTTTTACTTCAGTGCTAAAATTGCAAAACTCCTACAAAATGACCCGTGAGTATGTTTTCTATTCAAGTGGATTATGTTTTCCAAGTCCAGAAATTGAATCCAAGGTGTCCTACACGGTAGGCCAATACTGAACTTTTGAGCTGTATCTCCAGGCATTAAGTAGAACTTTTTTTTTCTTCTTTGTTCACACTTATAAGAAGCATTATTAACCAAAAACAAAGAATGTTTGAGGTATAAGGTTCAGATATAGCCAAATACTATATCAGCTGTTGAAGAACGAGATTCCTTCTTTTAAATTTTCATTACCTTGCTTCCAAGAATGTAAACTATACAGAGCTTCAGCCTGGCCATTTTGTGTTTTTCTCTTAGTATTTTTATGATTTTGCTCATATTCTCTGATCCTATTGACTTAATCTATTTTATTTCTAATTACACAATGAAGAATAGTTGAAACTACATATCACTAAATAATTGTATAATGATAATTCATTTCAGTCTCCAGGGAAAGAACACTATAGGTGTTGATTTGGTCCTATCTTTCAGTAGAAGAGACAGTTTTAAAGTTTAGGTGGATCAAAGACAAAGAGTGAGGTCTTTTGTCTCTCCCCTTGCTGATGTATAAAAATCCCGTCATGAATAAACTTGGGGTGGGTGGGTATTGACCCAGGACCCTCTCAAAGCTCTCCTGTGTCTACGTATTTCTCTCCATCTACATCTATATTTCTTCCTATTATTTCTCAATTCCTCACTCCTTCCTCTAAGAACCCTTCAACAGGTCAAGACTGGACCCTGACACAAAACAACTACCAGACCTTAGGTAGGAATGACACACATAAAAAATACTCAATATACATTTGGAATAAATATAAAATTTACCCTCTTTATCTTGTTTATATAAGTAAGTAAATTTTCTTTTGTTACTTAATAGTAAATTAGGAATCCCCTTGGATTATCTCAAAAATAATTAGAAATATGCCTCTGCACAGGATACATTATCCCAAACAAGAGAAGACAAAGGTATATGTGAGTCCTGAAGTTGGTTCTATCTTTCAAGGTCGAGCTATAAAGTACCAACAAGTATAGACTCTTCCAAACACCTGATAACCATGCCTTTGGCCAAATCATCCTATCTTATCTCTAAGAGTTTGAGGTGATTCTTAATTTTGGATCCATAGTTTTATGCAGTACATTATTTTGATAAAGATCCACATTTTTAGTGATGAGAATACAGTGATTATAAAGATTCAGGATATTGCAATGATTAGATAAGACTGCAAAGAAAGGACACACACAGAGAAAGAACAATTCTTAAAAGACTAAACACATTTAGAGCACTGTAAAAGGAATAGGGATGAAACCAAAGAGGAACAAGGAAATATGAACAAGGGCAATAAAGGAAACTAAATCTAGGTAGAGACCAAAGAGAAAAGGAAATTAGCTTTTGGTTTCCCCCTTCCTCTCAACTCTCAAGACTCTGGATTGTGAGAAGCAAGAGCTAATTACTTGACTTTGAATGCCTCTCTCTTGACTCTGCAATTCACTTAGAATTAAATACATACACACAACAGAAAGAGTGCTATTCAGTTTAAAATCCTTTGTTAAAACTTCTCATTGTATGAAGGAAAAAAATCAAGGTACATGAGTTAAGCAATAAGATTCTTAGCAAAAACATTAAAGGGAAATACTATAATTACTGTCTTGGATACTCTATTGATATAAGGTCTATACCAGGCAAATAGTTTAAAAACCTTCTTTTCATCTCTTATTTTAACTAACTGGAGAATTTATTCTTAAAAGTGAAACAACTTCATGATAAAATAATAGTAATTTACTTTTATCACTATTTAAGCATGTGAATTTTCTGAATTAAAATTTCCTTTAATTAGAAGGATGGAGTCAACTGATAGGCACAAGTGAAACCAGAAAACCAGTACAATATAATTGTTATTTAAAACAAATAAGGATTTTGTTTTTCAAAGCAGTATAGTTTGATAGCCTCCAAAGGCATACATAGGATAATACCCATAACAGACTAACATAATTCTTTCTTCTACCACCAGAGTAAAAGCTACATCAACTATTGAAAATTGAGCAGAGTCCTCAAAGGCACTTTCCTCATTGGGAAATTGGGTGCCCAGCCTAGAAACTGTTCTATGCCTTAATAAAAAAAAAATCACTTAGTTGGTGGCTACTGGCAGATTTTGAGAAGAGAGTTATTTTCTTTGGTTGTTTAACCCACTGGTCATCCTACCAGTTACCAATAGATAGTTCAAAACCCGTGGTCTCACACAGCAGGCCCTTATTAAGCTAAGTGGGTCACAAAACAAATTTCAAAAGATTAATATACTAAAGAGTTCTGTAAGGAGGAGAGTGGTTTTTAACAGGGGTAGGAGTAGGACAAGAGAAGGGTGGGGCTAAGAATTACCAGAATTCATTATATACATTTGTGAAGTCACCAATGAACAAAATAATGGAACAAAAATCTAATATCAAACTAGAGCTAATATTTTAACTGGGAATGAAAATCAATTCTTTGACAATGCAATATTGCTAGTATTTACCAAGATGTAATTTCAAATATCTACTCTGGGCATGGTAGCACACACCTGTGACACCCAGCAGCATGAATGCAGAGGCAGGACCATCACAAGTTCAATCCCTCCTAGACATGCATAGAAACTTATTGGGCAGATTGGAAAACACACAAAAACTGATTTAAAAAAACACAGTAATATCTAGCATCTATTTTAATGTACCAAGTACAAAATAGCTTAGTCAATAATTAAGCGATAAATCAAACAAACACTGTGAGCACCATACTTTAGCAATATTAATATTGTAGGACCACGTCTAGAATTGAAAGAGATTATCTAGAAGACAATAAATAATCAGAACTTTGTACAAGTTAGTTTGATTTTTCATGTCCTTTAAAATACATTGTGTGTATCTGTTATAAAAGAATATAATGCTAAATAAAATCATTTGGAGTTTGGTTAATACTCAATACTTTAATGTACATTTGCATAGCTTAATATTGTAAAATACATTATTTGGTATGTTGCATAAAGTATCTGTTTTACAGATGCATCTATGAAACTATGATGGTCAAAATATTTTCAGTAATGCTGCTATAGAATAAGGTACAGCATACAAGATTTCAGCAGGACNGCTTGGAGTAGTCTATGTCCTTTGGGGAAGTGATGCGATCTTTTCAGAGAGAGCAAGTTGGGAACTGTACATGATGATGTCTGCTCAGAAATTCCATCTGATTTCAACCATGAACAGTGCTGTCAAGTTTCATCAGCATCCAGGAGGTATTTGAAAATCCCTTTTCCATCTAAATAACTTTGTCTTTTAAGAATGGAAGCAGGAAAAAAATACTATTTTCACTTTGTCATCTTTTCTGTTAGCTTCTTCAAAGGGATACTTTAATTCAAACTAAATAACAACTGACTCTTCTCCATTTTATGGATCAATATCTCCAAATCATAAAAAGTTAAAAAAATTGTATTTTAATAATTTTTCAATCAATAAGGTTTTTGTTAATTCATTAACATTATATATTTGTTCCTAATTTTTGCCTTTTAAATTCTAATTTTGTTGTAGGTTTTGCCCTAGAAATTCTAATTTTTGAAAGACTACAAACATTTAAGGAGTTGAATTCCAAAACAAATGTAAAGCAATCATTTCAACTTGTGCTTAAATTATTATAATCAAGTTCAAAACAAATGTTCACATGTAAGAACCATTTACTCTGCTATCTCATTTAATTCACTTTATTCAAGTTTTGTATCTTTAATAAAGGATTGACAGTTCTGTTTCTGGACTGTAAAATCTATAAGCACAACAATGAACATGGTCCTCAAGGTGTACAGACATTAATTCATTCACTAATATCTTTTTAACCAGCTTATAATCCTAAGATTTGAAATCTTTTGTATTCCTTCATTGCTCAGTACGAAGAATATCTCATTCTAGCAAAGAGTAGTGAGAACCTAGTGGAGGGATTGGGATGTGACTTAGTTTGTCCAGCGCTTGTCTGACTTGTGTGAGATCTTGTGTTGTAGAATATTGTTTTAAGGTGTGTTACTTTTGTTTATGCAGCATTTGTTTAACTCTGTGAAGCTGTGTTACTGTGCCTGTCTAAAACACCTGATGGTCTAATAAAGAGCTGAACAGCCAATAGCAAGTCGCTAGAAAGGATAGGCAGGGCTGGCAGGCAGAGAGAATATATAGGAGAAATCTGGGAGGAGAAGATTCAGAAGAAATAGCCAGAGAAGGAGGAGGACATCAGGGGCCAGCCACTCAGCTACACAGCAAGCCACAGAGTAAGAAACAAAGGTATCCAGGAATAGAAAAGGAATAGACCAGAGGCAAAATATCACCGGGATAATAAGTTAAGAAAAGCTGGCTAGAAATAAGCCAAGCTAAGGCTGGGCATTCATAATTAAGGATAAGCATCCGTGTGTGATTTATTTGGGAGTTGGGTGACAGGCCCCCAAAAGAGCAAAAACAACCAAAAACAGCCCTGGATACACTCCCCATTATCACACATATATACACACACGCTTGTAGATAGTTGTCAGAATTAGATATAGATTACATGGTACACATGCAGCACTTTAGACTACTCAAAACTGTGAGATAAAATGAATGGGATTAATTTCCACAAAGCCATACAAGTTTAGTAACTGTCTGTTACGTCTCTTCAATATTAATGGATAATATGAGTCATGGCAGCTGGCTATTAGATTAAAGTCTACTTTCATTCCTTTCAGGTTTCTTTTCTGTATTGCATAATTCAAATCTCAATGATAAATCATTTGATTTCAAGCATGGCCTTAATTCATACTGTAGCACTTCTGTCTTTTCATTTCAAGAGAACAACAAATGTAAGATATCAGAGTATACCCTTTGCCTTTTTTGTTCTAATCCAGTGTGTGGTTGAATACCTGGGTTGATGGCTTTCTTTTCATAAGATAACCCTGTGCTTGCCTTAGAATTATTGCACACTATTATAGTTACTAATTGTCACTGTGTAAATGCAAATAATACTTAGCCACTTTTAAATGTAATCTTGCATTTAAGCATAGTACAGCTTTGAAAATTGCCCATTCTCAAATGTGCACCGTAATTATAAACTTCTGTTTTTCACACGCAATTTTAGGGAGCTTATATTAAATTATCGCTTTTCTTTTATCAGTCTTGTAGACTGCCAGGGATTCAACATTTTGGTTTTAGTCTTGTTATTTAATTTTTAATTTCAAATAGTGGTAGCATGGGAAATAAAGTTTGCATTGGTTCATAATAAGCAGTAGATTACAATACTAATTTGTTGGGTTTTAGAGCTGGAATATGGTACTCAAATCATATTTATTTTCTTCATAATGGGACTATGTCCTTGGAAAAGTTTTACTGACTAGATATAACTCATAAAATGCAGCAAATTAGTGAGCTTATCAAGGTGTGTTTACACAGATGGATGAGTCAACGTATTAGAATTA
Organism: Neotoma lepida; assembly: GCA_001675575.1. Lineage (NCBI taxonomy): Eukaryota > Metazoa > Chordata > Mammalia > Rodentia > Cricetidae > Neotoma > Neotoma lepida. The sequence continues at coordinate 7,423 of LZPO01019363.1, forward strand.
CACAAAACAATGGATGAAAGAATACATGCACAGTAAATTTATCTTATTTACCTGAACAACTCTACTTAAAAAAATTACAGAAGGGATGGAGAGGTGGATCAGGAGTTAAGAGCACTTGGTGTTCTTTCAGAGGACTCAAGTTTGATTCCCAGCACTCACATGATAGATCACAACTGTATGTAACTCCAGTTCCAAAGAGTCTGACACCCTCTTATGGTCTTCACAGGCAATTCATTTGATGCACAAAAATACATCCAGGTTAAATAACTATATATATAAAATAAAAATAAATAAATTATTTAAAGAACAAATACAATGCGTAGATCTAGTACTTGAAGATTTGATTTACTAGCCTACAGAAAATTCTGCCTTTAGTCTTCATCTAGTATTTTAGATGATGCTTGATCTTTAAAAATCATCTTTTCATTTATTTTCCCAACATGTCAATACAAATACAACTTGTCCAAAGCTTAGTAATAAGATAGAACTATTAGGTATGGATCGGCAGTTCAGTTGGAAATTTTTGCTTTGCAAGGGAGAGGTCTCAGATTCAATCCTGGAACTGATGTAAAAATAAAGGCAGATAGTGAAGTCCTACAAACTCAGAACTAAGGAAGCAGAGACAAAATGATCCTGTGACATGCTTGCTAGTCAGCCTACCCTCACATTCTAGTTTCACTTCCCAGTAAGAAAGAACCAGTCTCCAAAAGCGAAAAGGTGTGACTCCTGGGAGTTACACCAAGGTTGACCTTTTGCCTCTGTATGTGTGTGCATATTATGCCTATGAACGTGCATACACATGCACAAATACACTTTATCATGAAGATACATATGCAAATACAATCCCTCCAACACACACACACACACACACACACATACGCACGCACGCACGCACACACACACACACACACACACAAGAGATTGAGAGAGACAGAGAGAATAAAATGTATTAAAAGCTTCATTGTTCTGTGTGCTGCCATGCATGTGCCACAGTGCGCCAATGCCAATCAAAGGACAACTCTTACCACACAGAGTCTGAAAACATAACATTTATCACCAGATTTGGCTACAACTACCCTACCAACTGAACCACCTCTCCAGACACTCTTAAAAATTTATGAAACACATTTTGATGTAATTCTTAATATAATAAAAAGTAAAATCAAATATATGGAAACTAAAACAAGTGTATCAAAGATGAACTGAACTTACTAAAGAAGGTTTTGGTAATATATATAGTATAATATACTTTTATGCTATGTACTTTGCATGTTTTTCTTCTCAATAACTTCAATAGTAATATCAAAATGTAGGGTGTGAGTCATTACATTTTATCAATGTAGAAGCTAAGGATTAGAGAAGTTGTGTGATTTGCTCAAAGTCTTAACTTTAGTGATTTGCAGTCTGGAATTCAAATTCCATAGTGCTTCATACGGAAGTTCAAACTTTAATAAAGGTAATTTGCTACTTCTCCAATCTGTCTTTCCCTTACCTGTGCAGGAATCATTAAAATGCAGAGTATCAACAAAACTATAAAAAGTCTGCTGTTTTCAAAGAAGCTTCTGAAATTAAAAGACTTATAGTGTGAAGGACTATAGTCTGCCTGAAGGTGAAGTTATCCAGCCTCAAAAGCCAAACAGAAAGTACACTGAGAAATACAGGAAAAGTAAACAAAAGCCTGACTAATATAATGTCTTGCTTTCTTAAGAGAGAAAGAGAAAGAAGACACAAAATCTAATTGAATTAACAGAAGCAATAATAAAAAGAAATGTTAGTCCAAGAGGGAGGTAATGAAAAATAAAAGGTTTGTAAGTTAAAATGGGAACTATCTGAGAAAAAAATGAGCAAGTTCTAATGACTGCTTTATATAAATAGAATAAAATACTGTAGTCTACATTAAGAATAGAAGTCAGGTGTGATGGTGTATGCCTGTACCTTAGCATTCACAAGGCAGAGTCAGAACTTTACCATATAGTAGAGAACAGCCTGGTATTCATAATGAGAGGAGGAGAGAGATGGGGATGAGGAGGAGGATGTGGAAAAGGTGGTAGACAAGGAAGATGAGAAGAAATGAAGATGCTGTGGGACAAGTATATGTAGAGTGGTTTTTTTTCCATATTTAAGTAGCATGTTCTTTTTTAGTTTATTTTTCAAATTTTAGTTTAAAGACTTTTTGCCCTTCCCTTCTGGCTTCTTTTTTCTAAATTAATTGTTATCAATGTATGTATGTGTTTGTATATACATATATTGCTAAATCTAAACTGTTGTACCCATATTATGTTACTTTTTTGTCCATTTTCAGGAATGAACTTTTGCTACTGGCCAACCAACCAGTATGCTCTTTCCTTGAAGGACCATTTTTCACACTCTCAGCTTTTCACAGTTGTTTGCCTCATGGGTTTTCCTACACACATCCTGGCATGTTCATTGGTGTTGGTGTCATCCTTGTTCAGCTCATGCTTGGCCAGTCCCTTTGATGAGACTTCTGATGTCCCTAAGAGACACAATCTCACAGCAAACTCCTTGATTCTTAGTTCTTACAGTCTTTCTGACTGCTCCTCTGCAATATAAAATATAAAATAAAATAGGTGTGGGTATATTTTGTAGATGTATCCATTGGGACTGGGTTCCTCAATTTTGCATTTTGATTGGTTGTGTCTTTTTTATAATGGTCTCCATCTGTTGCAAAAGAAAATTTTTTGATGACAGGTAAAGACTACATTTCTTAGGCTACATCCTGGAGGAAGAGGCAATAAGTCTGGTTCTAAACTGATTTATTGGTTTATGTACTTCTTTTTAGGTCTGTCAGAGTCAGTGGAGAGTCTTTAACCATTAAATTTTTGTAGTTAAAACCTACTTTTAACATTTGCATATATTATTGGTATAATTACCCTCTAAGCAATTCAATACTGATTTCAGTTTTTCTCCCTAAACTTATTATATCTGGATAGTGAATGTTTAAAAATATATGGCAAAAATAAGTAAACAGACAGGTAAAATCATTATAATGGGTAGACAATGATTTATTGAGTTCATTTTAGCATAAAATGATAGAGAATTGTTTGTAAATATTTGAGGAAAGCATTTCAAAAAGAGTGAAGACGATGTTTAAAGATCAAGACAGAAATGAGGTTCACATATCAAACACTACTGTTTTGATTAGAGAAGTAAAATGTGGTTTTGGTAATGATATTTAGAAATAATTATTGTGTGTAGTTCTTGATCTAGGGGAGGAGTCTCCTGAATTTTCTCACATCCATAATATATATAACTGGTTTCTAATTGTGAAGATCCTGTTAGTGGGCCATATAATTAAGATTTTCCAGGTGTCAGTCCCTGCCATATATAGAAAATCCTATACTGCAGCAGAAGTCCTCTGCTTCACAGAACATTTCCACTTCTTCCACAATGCTGTCTGAGCTTTATGTGTGGACATTGTGTTGAAGATGTATCAACTGGGGACGAGCATTTCACAGGCAGTGGTTCTCTATATTTTGAATAGTTGTGGCTTCTGAGTTAGAAACTTGTCTGCCACGAAGAGAAGTTTCATAGATGAGGGCTGAAATCTATATTTATCTGTAGATTGTAATGATACATATTTAGAATTCATTTGAGAATTATACTGTGTTAGTAATGTAACATTATTGATTTCTCCTGTTGGGCCCATAATCTAATAAACCATAGGCTTATTAGGCTAGGATTAGAGTATCAGGCATGAATCCCATCTTGTTAAGTGGCCTTGAGTCCAACTAGGTTGCTATTGGTTACCCTAGAGGTGTAAATATTACCATTGCACCCTTGGAGATATGTTGTCTTGTTATTGTTGTGGTTTGTAAGCTTTACAGTTGGGCAGAACTTTTAATTGCTTTTTTCCCCCCTTGGCAGCTTACATAGTACCTTCCCCAAGTAATCTAAGCCCTATGTCCAAAGTATGTTGTATCTTCAGCAATAGGGTATTACATTAAAGTTCCTGGAGATACAAATATATATATATATATATATATATATATATACAAAATATATGTGACAGAAAATGGACTCAGCATTGTGTATTATATATGTATAATATTTTGTGTA
>LZPO01019366.1:0-11463 GCA_001675575.1 Neotoma lepida
TAACTTTTGAAATTATTTATAAGTCCTAGATATGAGTCCCCTATCTGGTTTGTTGTTGGCAAAGACTGTTCCTCATTCTGTAGGCTATTTCTTGACTCTGGTGACTATTTCCTTTGCAGTTCAGAACATGTTAGTTTGATATAACCCATCCCTCAGTTCTTGGGATTATTCCCTATACTATTGGAGTCCTATCCAGAAAATCCTTGTTTATCCCTGCATCTTGAATGTTTCCCTCTAGCGGTTTTGGGGTATCATGTTGTTCATCTTGTTCACTTTAATTTTTGTGCAGAGTGAGATCTATGGTTCTAATTACATTTCTTACATGTGGGACTCAGTTTCCCTAGTGCCACTTATGAAAGAGATTACTTGTCCTCTTACCAATCTATATTTGGATAGCCTTGTCCCAAATCAGGTGGCTGTGACTATGTGGTTCACTTTTGGGTCCTCTGTGCTATTCCATCAGTCTACATGTCTGCTTTGTCCCCATATCATACTGTCTGTGCCCTTGTCAATCTGTGGTGTGATCTGAGATTGGTTATTGTGATCCCCCAGCATCCTGCTTCTATTTCCTTCCTAGTTTTTAAAAGCCATGCTTTTCTTTTTAAATCAATTTCTTTGAATTTATGTCAAGATCTTTTTAGTTTTTTCTCAGCAAGAATTTTTCATATGGACTCATTTTCCAAAAAAAGAAAACTTTCCTTCCATTCACTCACACAGCAAACTGCAATCCTTGTAAGCAGAGAGTTGCTAGTCTGGGGATTTCTCCACAAGATTCTTTCCTGTGCAGCAAAGTGCAACCTAACATATATAAGCAAATTTAGGTCATTTTTTTCAAAATATAGCTCTACTTTATTTTCACATTGTAAACATATTTGTGTAACTAAGCCCTACACAGAGAAAGAAAAGATCACCACCATCCAGCAAATCCCCTTCCTATTTCTTCCTGGTTATCATTGTACTATGAAAAAGGAAGCCTATTAATTTTGAGAATTTCATACACACATATAATGCGTTTTCATCATATACATCCCTTCCTCCTCCCCCTAACTCTTCCCAGATGCACTCCCTGCTCTAACCCCTCCTAACTTGGCGTCTTCTCTCTCTTTTTCTACATAGCTCACTGATTCCAACTGGTGCTCTCCATATACTCATGGGTGTAAGGCCATCATTGGAACATGGTCAACCTACCAGCAGTCATAACCTTAGGACATATTTTAACAACAAATAGTTAGGCTTCAGCAATCACTAAAAGTCAGTCTTCAATAACAGACAGTTAACTGATCAGACCATGCCAAAAGAGTCCAGTGTCCTCAATATGCGCAATCACGTAACTTCTCTACTTTTTTTTCCATGTCCAGCCTGTAAATTGTTACTGCTCCACTACTAGGTAGAGCTCTCAGAGGCTTTTCTGGTACCGAGTGTGCCTTATTAATTAGTTGTTTCTTGCTCAAATAAACTCTGCTCATTTTAAAGTTTTTCTTTTAATGGCATTATTATAGGGAAAAAAGAGTTGTTGTTATTAAATTGTCTTCAGGGACCAGAATCACAGAAGTAATTAGTTAACAACAACTTTTGATAATCTGAGTAATCACCCTGAGGCCTGGACAGGTAGCTCAGTGGGTAAACGTATTTGATTCACAACCATAAGGACCCAAGTTTGGGTCTCAGTGCCCATGTGACAAGCCAGGCATGGTCTCATGTATGCCTATAATACCAGGACTGTGGAGACAGACAGAAGCAGGACTGCTGGGACTTGCTGGTCACCAACTTAGCCAAGACATTCCAGCTCGAGGTTCAGGGAAAGACCCTAGCTCAAAGGAAGAAGATGGAGAGTGATAGAGGAGGACACCCAAAGCCTTCCTCTGGCCTCTGAGTGTGCACACAGCCATGTGCACACACCCACACACAAATAAAAACAGTCATACTGATGATGATGATACTTACTGTAACTATTAACTTCCAAAATAATATCTTCTATAGAGATTAAAAAGTAAATGGAGACTAATGAGAGGAATGCTAGCATTTTATACCTTAAATATAAATAATATCATACTAGTATTATTATCAAATTGAGGAGCAGCACTTATTAACTTTAGTACAGACTTTGTTGATTTTCTTCCAAAAGAAAACTTNCAGTAATACATACTCAGCTATCCCCTTCCATTTCCATCAGATGCCCTGAGCTCAAGCTGAGATCATTTGTGTTTCCCAAGACTCTTAAAGATTCTCTACAAATTAGCTTTATTTTATTTACTTACTTTCCCAATTTAATGAATAGTCTTTTTTACTTTAAAGTAATTTTATGTGTATGGGCATTTTGCCTGCATGCATGCCTGGGCACCACATGTGAGTCTAGTGCCTGGGGAGGCCAGAAGAAGGTGTTATATCCCCTGGAACTGGAGTTTCAGACCACTGTCAGCCACCATGTGGGTGCTGGGAATTGAAGTCAAGTACTCAGGATGACAGCCAGTGCTCTTAAACACTGAGCCACCTCTCCAGCTGTGTGAAGGTTAGTGTTCTCAAATTGGCGGGATTTAGGATCAGCAAGGGGACAGACCAGTGGGTTGTCTGTGAGTGTGTTTAAGGAAAGATCTACCTTGAATGTGGGTGGCATCATCTTTACAAACTAGTGGCTAGGACAGAATTAAAAGAGAAAACTGAGGATGCCAGTTGAGTTCCCCTCACCCATTCCTCTCTGCTTCCTGATTATGGATGCAGTATGATCGACCACTTCCCACTCCGACCACTGTGCCATCCCTGCCAACGGTGGGCTGTATTCCCTCTACCNGACAGCAAAACAAACCCTTCCTTGAGCTGTGTTTGTCCAGTGTTTTGTCCTTGCAACAAGGAAACTAATGTATCAACCTTCAGTCTAAAATACAACTGTTTGTATGCTCATTACTCCTCTCCAACCTATCATATAAATACTTCCTTCTATCCCTTTTCCATCTGTATGTCTATCCAAGCCATACTTACATCAAGCCAACACTTACAGAACACTGGAACTGAGATAAGACACAGTCCACCCCATTGATTTGATACAGAAACAAGTAAACAGGAAATGACATCATGGTGTTGAAAGTCCTAGTGAAGATAAGCATCACAGAGTACTCTGGGAGTACTGAGGGAAGGTCTGCCCTTGGAGAAGACACTGGACTTTCCTAAGGAAGTGATCTAATGCAGAAAATTTGAAGAAAACACCTACCAGGGAGGTGAGGGAATACCATATAGAAAAAAAAGCACAGAGCTGTGACATAGCAAGATGTGGGGACGCAGTAGCAGGACTTGAGGCCTAGGAATGATCAGAGATCACTGAGGAGGTGGATAAGGATGAAATGGCAAGTGCTTTTTCCTTCAGATCTGTTTTCACATCCCATGAAGTGACTGCCAAGTTTCTACTCACCTACATATTTCAACTGTTTTAGTTACATGCATTTCCTCNAAGGTATGCTCTCTCTTCTTTCCCCAACTTTTAGCTGAGGATGTGGAGACCCCCCTCCTCATAGATTTATTCTGAGAATCTAGAAGTTTTTGAAAGAGCTACCNGAGTAAGTCAATTAATTATCCAAGGCAGGAAGAGGCAGGCATAGTTAGTTGCTTCAAAGATGGTAAGTTACTAAGCAACTTGCCAGGCACTTGAGTCCAAATCTTCTTTCCCACAGGTTCACGTCACATCTATATGCCATACACCTATATGCCATACATTGGGTATAAGCGGTGGCCATGCTTCTGCAAAGGGAAACATTAAAATATCTANTCAGAGCTATGTATGAGGAAGTGACGGACTTCTGAGCATGTCTTCTGGGTAGTATGACACCTAAGCTGCGGTTGCTTCCCTTCTCTAAGTAAGTCAAGATGGCGAGCCTTGCCATTGGGATGAGGGAAAAGAGTAAGATTTACAGGCAAACACGGAGTCTTGGCTATTGAAAGGATTTGTTCTTTGTCTTTTCTTACATCCTTAAACAGACAGCCAGTGATCTTCCTAAGGAACTGCTCACCTGGGTACTTTGTAGTGACACCAGGTAGGGAACTTAGTGAAACTTAAAGACAATTGCGTGCTTATGCCCTTGGCTCATTCCCTGGTACTGCTTGGAAGAGCCTTCCTGCTCCCTTCCCCCTCCAAACAGGTGTCTAGACTTGGTCTCCCTGATGCACCTGCCTTTGGTGTAGAAGCAACCAGAGGTGGAGCATAACCCACCAGCGGAGGGTGCTGCCTGTTAAGACTTGAAAACGCACAGCACAAGATACTAGACTCAGCATTGCCTGGCAACAGGCTTATTCAATCCTCCCATCACCAAGGCCTCTCCAGCCTGCCTCCTGGACCAGACAGACAAGCTTCTAAGTCAACCAGGCTTGGAATCTTTTCCTTAGCTCTGCTCCAGCACTGATGCTCTTTGAGGACAGGAATCTGTCCCTACCTCTTCAGAGGAAAGGAGATTCTAGGCGCGGAATCAGTCCACTCACTCACCCACAGACACTGAGCACATATTGATGCAGGTCACGTGGCTCAACGGAATGAACAAGCTGGTGCCTGTTCGTCCCAACTTCGGTACATAAGAAGAACTAATTAAATAAGGGAACATGCTATGTTAGGCAAATATAGGAGACTGAGCAAGTAGCAATCAACCAGATCCCATGGAAAGGTGCCTAGGAGAAACTGTCATTTAGCTTGTGTCTCAAAGAACGTGCATATTAGCTAGGGAAAATGGGTGGGAATAGATGAGGGTAAAGTAGGGTTCCAGTAGAGAGTACAGCCCTGCGAAAGGCTTTTGGGTGACTGATTGTTGGGGGATATTCGATCACATTGTGAACCCCAAGTTTGCACTTGGGTTGATGAAATAAAATTAACCTTCGGTCAGGAGGCTGAGTTAGCAATTAGTTGACAGGAAGTAATCATAGAGCATCAGAGGGCATCCAGGAGAGAAAGAGATAGTCACAGGATATAGTTGGGAGGGGATTTGGAATGGCGCAGGATTTTCTGGTTTGGCGGAGCGAAGCAAGGAGAGAAGNTTAGCTTTTTGCTTCTCAGCCTCTCTGAGCGCACAGGTTTTTCACCCCAGCCTTTGAATTTCAAGTCTCATTTATAAATGAACGATAGAGATTTAGTTTAAGCTGCCTTTAGCGGCAGCCACAGAGCCGGTGCCTGTGGGAGGAACAGAATTCCCGCCAAGTAACTGTATACAGAGTTGCAGTTTCTGGCTGAAATAGCAGAAGATAAAGACAGCCATCTTGCAGAAGTTAAAACAACTGATGAACACTNTTTGGGGAGGATAAAGAACCTTTGGCGGGGCGGGGGGAGGAGGAGCTAACTGGAAGAAGCAGGCACCAGGAATGAGCCTTTGAACGCTCCGCCCAGCCCCTGGTTCCCGCATACCCCTTGCTTCCTGGCCCAACTCCACCATTTGCTCCCTCTGCCCAGAGCTGAGCAGCCCCGTCAAACCTTTCTTGTTGTGATAGACTGAAACTGTGAGCAGCAATAAGTCTCACCTCCTCTAAGTTGTTCCTGCGAGTATTTTATTACAGGGCCACAGGGGTAACATGTCCCCACAACCAGGCCCAAAAGTAAGAAGCTCGAGGTCAGGGTGGGCACAGCCGTGACCCCACGTGTCTATTATCTGTGGTCTTTGTTAATTTTCTGTATCTGTGACCAAAATTTGTGAGAGAACAACTTAAAGAAAAACATTTCTATTTTGGTCCACAGTTTCTGAGTATTCAGTAATATGCTCATACACATGGGCAGAGCTTTGTGGTAGCAAGAGCGTACAGGGGATTTATCTTTTCTTTTTCTTTTTTTTTTTTAACTTCAGGATGGATAGGAAGCAAGGAACAAAGAAATGCTTGATGTATGCTTTTGTGGGAGAAATTTTGCCAAGAGTTTAATTAACTATATTTGAAAGAAGGTTTTAATAAATTGAGAAGTGGATGAAATTTTTTAAAAAAGCCATACCATGACATTAGTATAATTTCCTAAATAAGTTCATACTAGGTTGTTTTTGTGGTTGTTATAATTTTTAAAAAAGAACAAACATGGCTGCATGACAGTATAGTATGATGTGACTGATTTCTGTAAAACTGATGTGTAATCAAAGGTTAAAAATCTTTATAATACTTTTCTTACACTAAAAGAAATTGCTATATATACCATCTTTTGTGCCATCTTTATTCATGTGCTTCCATTTAATACTTTAGATATAGATGATTACTAATATATCATCATAGCCTTATGAACAGGTATAATCTTTTTGTGAGGTGGACAAAATTTTAAAAATATTATAAATGCATGTAACTTTTGACCTAATAGTTTAACTCTTAGAGAATTCAACTATTCTAAAGAAGTAATATAAACAATGGAGAAAGCTGAATATGTGATTTCATATGTTTATAATATACATATATAATAAATATCAGTTGAATCTATAGTTTTTAAAGGAAAAGAAACCACTCCAGTGTCCACGGGAACAAATTATAGTTTACTTGTATGTGGCTGCTAAATTTATAGTTGGGAAAATTATTGTGAGGCATATGGAGTGCTTTTGATAGAATGTTCAATAAGACAGTGCAGAGGGAAGCTAAGTAGACTGTCATTACAATTATGTAGAAGAAAAGAACAAAAGTAAATTTGCCAAAATACTAACAATAGTTGTGTCTAGATAGAGAGATTATGGATTATTATTTTCTTTATTTTTTAAATTATCTGTCTATCAAAGATTGGTGGTTTTTATTTTCCCAACAACCATCTTCTTTTTCTAGTAAAAGCATTCGCAACCCTCAAGCAGAGTCCTGGTGTCCTCTGAGTTCATGTGTCTTCAGTGAGACTCATTTTNCTCCTTGAATCCCACAAACCAAATGGGCACAGGTGAGCAGATCCACTTCTATAACCTGTGGCCCTTTGGAAAAGAGGCACATTCTGCGGTGGGTGGAGAGGAGGGTAGAACATTAGTCACAGGCAGCATTAGTCAGAGGAAGGCAGAGGCAAAAGATGGAGAATGAATCAAGGGAACATAGCTCCATTGTGGGACCTAAGTGTCTGCTGCAGGACCATCCCTGAATTCTTTTTCTGTTACATGAGCCTATAACTTTGTTTTTAGCCCAAGTCAGTCTGGTTTTCTTTGTTTGGTTGGTTTTGGGCTCGTGATTTACAACATAAAAAGCATTTGATTAATCAAGCAATGAGACTGTGTTACTTTTATGTAGATAGAAAAGGAAATATGCATTGGCAAGCATTCTAAAGCTCATATTCATTTCTTGGCCTGGACTAGAAGTATAGATGAAATATATAGATGAAATAACTTCAGAGTTCAAAAATTCAGGAATCTTGGCTCAGCCAAGACATTGTGTTCTTGATGTTTAGATGGAGGGGACCAGGAAACACAAGACATTGTGTTCTTGACGTTTAGATGGAGGGGACCAGGGAACACAAGGGGTCTCCTATTGGTTGGGTTTGTATTTTGATGTTTTTGTCTTTCTGGTTCCCTGCTCTTCTTCTAACTGCAGCCTNTGCTCTTTCTTTGAACCAGGTCCCATTCCTAACCCNGACCCAGGTGAGCAAATTAAATAACNTAGNTCATTCACTACTCTTTGGAGACATTTCAAAAAGACATTCAGAANATAAGCTCTTATCTGAGGCAGAAAGATGCTGGTGCCNGTAAANTCAGCCTTNTGGAGGAATCTTGTTTGAGAGCAGGAAAGCAGAAGACCCATGCAAACAGTGATCTAGTACTTGTCAGCCTCAAGAGTAGCAACATCCCTGCCCTTTCCATAGTTTTATTAAATAGCTGAGAAGTATGGCTTCTTCCACTCCCACCGAGACANATTTCACTGGGTTTTCTCACCTGCACCTGCTAGTCCCAATTAAGTGGTATGTCTAGTATCTCCAGTACAGGGCCTGAGTGAACNTTGGCAGGTGTGTGCAGCTTAATCTAAAAGTCATGGTGTTTCTGTTTCTCCCTGAACTTTGAGCAGGGTGTTNCCACTTTAGAGTCAGTGACATTCATTAGGCCAGCCAATGATGTTTTATTCAGAGCACAGCTAAATAGACAGAAGTCATGGAACAGTGAAGAGAGCAGTAAATGCCTCAAGAGAGAAAATTTTTTTAAATATTCTTTTATTCTCTGACAGTTTCATGCACATACCAGTGGATTTTAGCAGGTTTTCACCCTATTAACCTTTCATAGGCTCTCCCTCTGCCATTGAAACCCTTATTCTCCCAACAAGTCTCNCTTCTATTTTCATGCCTCCCCCCCATGTCTCTCTCTCTCTCTCTCTCTCTCTCTCTGTCACTGAATTAAGTTAGGGTTGCTTGCTTTGCTTACATGAGCACGGGTGCACAGTTGTTTAATGGAGCATGGGCAACATATCAGAGACCACATCACTGACAAATATGACACACCCTCCCTAAGCAACTGTAAACTGCCATTAGTCCCTTAGGGATTGGTGAGACCTGTGAGCTCCTCCCCTTTCCATGATGAAGTAAATGCTGGCAGGCCCGATCCTGTGCTGATCTTGTACTGCAATTACAGTTGTAGTAAGCTCATGAATGCAACTGCTGNGCCAAATTCGGACAGCATCTTGTTGTAACCTGCCTACTGTCCATCCTCCAACTCTTACATTCTTCCCATCTTCTCTTCCAAAATGTTCCTTGAGCCTTATATGGGATGATATAGATGTCCCATTTAGGGCTGAGCAGGCAGCAGTCACATATTTCCCATATTTGTCTCTGCATTAATACGNCACACTGTNAAAAGAAGCCTCCCTGGTGAAAGTGGGGACAGCACTAATCTGTGAGCATGGCATGAATATTTAGAAATCAGTTTGATACCATATCCACTCAGCAAAACAACAGTTGCACCCGCACACCCCCAACGACCTATGATCTGCCCAATTATGGGCTCTTAACCAAGTTTACAGTATGAGGCCTGAATTTCCTTTTATGGACAAGTGTCAATCCAGTCAGAAAGCAGTTGGTTACCCCATCATTGTTATGTCACTGTCATACCAGTAGGCACATTTCACCTAGCAGGTCATTATTACAGGCCAGAGGTTCAAAGCTAGGTTGACAGTTGAGGTCTTTTCTCCCTCAGCAGCCAGGATAGCCTCTTCCAGCAGTGGGGAAGCTTCTGTCTCCTCTTGGTTCCAGCTTGCTTCCTCTCTGTCCGGTAACTAGTGTATGTAACATGTGTGGGGTTGAAGAGAGAAATTAGAAATAAACTTACTCACTTAGATGGAGTGGGGAGAGGAGGTCGCAAGCTAGCTTTAGCTCTCAAAAGGCAAATGAAATAGAAGAGAGGAGAGGAAGAAAGATGTCTGGTCTAGAGACAAACTGCAGCTGTTTCCCTTCTCATCTGTGGGACACTAAGAACGACAATCGCCATGGTCCATGACCCAGTCAGCGACCTGGAACCCAGCTGGACAAACAGCCCCTTCCCCTTTGGCAAGAAGAACTGAACACACAGTGGCAGAAATGGCTCACCTGCAACCTCAGCACTTGGGAGACCTGGGCAGGAAGATTTCTGTGAGGCTGAGGCCAGTGTGGGCTACAGAGTGAGAGCCTGTTTGACATTAAAAACAAACAAACAAACAAACAAAAAAACCAAAAAAACATAGTGGAGGAGAGATTGGGATAACAGAAGATACAACAAAATTTGCCTTCTTTCCAGTCAAATATGATTGATAAGCACTTGAAATGAGGTAACACTATTGAAAAACTATACTTTCATTTAATTCCTTTCAAGTTCAAGACTGTAGTAGTGTTTTCTCGNTTAGCCACAGCTTCGTTGACTTGGTAGGACTATATTTCATTTAGCCCCCATATCATCTCCATGACTGTGTTCTATAGCTGGTACCTAGAATGTGCATCATTCAGTATCACACATCACCGATCTATTTGGTGATGACTTGCTAATTTAGTTAAATGGTTGTTTTACTAAAACATTGAATGCATTTATTGGAATATGCAAGCAATGTGAGGTAATGTTTATGTAAACTGTAATCAGTGACTAAGTTGAAATACATATGATAATGCAATTCAATTATTTCTAGGTAAAAGTAAGTATAAACAGATTTTAAATTTTGTAACAAAAGCATAATATTTATGCCAAGTAAAATAAAAATGCAGAAGACACTACTGTGATTAAAACAGTACAGACAATAGGTTTCAAATTTGAGAATGAATTGCAACTTACTGAACAAAAAAACCCTATTTGTTATGCAAAACTTATTTAAGATAATAACATGGGGGCTAGGGAGATGGTTCAATCCGTAAAGCACTTGCCTCACAATGGTAAGGACCTGAATCCAGATCCCCTAAATCCATATAAAAGCCAGCATGGTGGCATGTGCTTGTAAACCCAGTGGTGATGAGATGGAGACAAAGGGAGGCTGATCCCATGACGATTGCAAGTCAACTAGTTNAGCTTATGTGGTGAAGTTCCAGACCCAAAGGAGACTCTGTCTCAAACAAAAGATGGAAGGCTTCTGAGGAACAGCACCCAAGTTGTCCTCTGACCTCCACACACACAGACACCAATATGCGCATGCAAACCTCCACATACATGTGCATCCCCGACTCTGCCCACAAACACTACAAAAATAATAACATAATCATTGCTAGCAAATAAATAGGAAATCTGGCCAGNCATTTAAAAAAAGAGAGCTCAATTAAATTAACTGCCTTAAATCAGAATTAAGGAACCAAAAGCATCTCTTAGATGATTTATAACAACTGGCTGACCTTGTAACAGTAACCAGTGATAAAACAGCTTGGAATCTGGGCCAGTTAAAAGTTTTAAGTGTATTTGGGATAATTTTAGTATATAATGTGTTTTCTTAACTGTAATTTTTAAAAATAAAGACAGGGTCTTACTCTATATCTTACACTGGCCTCAGACAAACACGGGTGCATACATACACACACACACACACACACACACACACACACACACAGGGAAATAGAGAAAGTATGTTATTTATTATGGAAATTTTGTTAAGATATTCTGAAGAAACAACTATAGTGAATTTTANAAAAATCAAAGCATCTTTGGTAACGCCAGGAAACACTTTCTCACAGTTTATATCCCCTCTGTAATAGCAGCAAAAATCAAGTGATTGAAAATGTGAAAAATTACTAACTCAAAATATTTGCTTGCTTTGTTCCTCTGTCTGATAAGCATTAAAAAAAATGCTCAGTTTTCAAACCCAGACTGTCTGAAAAGTGTTGCAGATGCAGTTAACATTTTACCGTCTATATGTACAAATGTGTGTGACTCATCGCTGGTTTATCAAGCTGCTGGAAAGTGAGGGAACAATAAACTCAGTGATCTTATGTTCTTTGCCAGTGCATGCCGCTTGAGTAATGAAGAAGTTTTCCAACGACTGACTCTACTATCACTCCAATATTTTAAAACAAAAGGAAGGCTTGCCAAATACTCAGTTGTCAAAGAAAATGCCAGTATGTTATTTACAACT
>LZPO01019373.1:0-11390 GCA_001675575.1 Neotoma lepida
CAACTAAAATAATATTGTAGAAAATCGAGTTATTAAAAAGGAAATTTAAACATTTAACTCATATTCAGAAATAATTTGTATTAAGACCCCTTTGATTTAGTGCTTAGTTATTTGAAACCATTGTGAAGAAAAGAGGGTTTTCTTATGATTGTTTGTACAGATATGTGGGTTGTAGAGCATGAATCTGCCATGGTGCCCGTGTGGAAGTCAGAGGACATCTTGAAGGAGTTCTCTTCTTTTTACCATGTAGGTTCCAGGAATCAGACAGGTGGTCAGGCTTGAGCATCACTTGTACCCACTGAGCCAATATTTTCAGATCTCTGGTACATGAGAAACACAGGTCACTCACTTACTTGGTATCCTAGTGAACAGCATAACTTATTGTCTGAAATGAGGACTTAAAAATACTAGTTGCAGAACCTTATAATTTTGAATTTTTCTTTGCCTTTTTCTGCTACAGTTGTCTGGCTCACTTGTTTTGCTGCCATTTTAAAGTCATTCCTCTCTGTTCAACTTTTAAGGCATGTGGGTTTTCATAAACATATTCCTTGAGTATTTATATTTCACTGCTTAATGTGATATTTAAAGAAGCACATAATTAAAATAACAAGCACAACCAGGAAAAACTTGACTTGGAAACAAAGCAAATGACTGAACAAATTCAGTGAGGTGTCCAGGTTTATGAGAGTAGCCCTCTGCCCCTCTCACAAGTACCTGCCCTTCACTTGCTGTTGTCACAGGTTGTGTG
Organism: Neotoma lepida; assembly: GCA_001675575.1. Lineage (NCBI taxonomy): Eukaryota > Metazoa > Chordata > Mammalia > Rodentia > Cricetidae > Neotoma > Neotoma lepida. The sequence goes on from LZPO01019373.1 coordinate 749, forward strand.
GGTGTATTAAGGGAAGGGTTAAGGGTGGTCTGTAGTGAGCACTTCCTCCCTGGAAGGAAGGCTTGTCAGAGAAGTGTAGTGCAGGAGAGATNCATCCATGCCTGCGTGGCCTGCCCCTCACACCTCATGGCTCTCCTGTTGTTCAGACTGGACTGCAGGCCTCCATGCCTACATGGCCTGCCCCATGCCTCATGGCTCTCCTGTTATTCAGACTCCTGACTGGAAGAGCTCCTTTGAAGTTGGTAATTCCAGGGGAACAGGAAGAAAGTGGCAGATGAGATGGTGTCTTGCAAAGGGCTATTTCAAAGGAAACTTTTAGATGTATCACACATGCAAAATGTGTGAATTGTCTGTGTTCTCAGTAGGGGTGAGTGGAACCCTTATGGTTTTCCCTTGATGTATGGGAGGGAGTCGATGCCCAGACCCTTGCTGTTGTCACCCAGACTTCAGCTCCCTGTGTTACCCTCTAGGGAATCCATGCAAACAGGGCTCATCATTCCTCTAATAGATTACAATTTTTTTTCTTGATTAACTTTACTGTGGAGTTGGCAAGAGCTGTTATCTGTTAATCAAAACAGTTTAAATAAAAAATAAAAAGATCAAACCTTGAGTCTTTTTCATTCTCTGGCTCCCAGGTTGGGAATTAGCTGATCTTTTTAGGCCTGGTTTGTGACATGAAGCTGTCAAGATGGCGCTTCCTGTTAATTACTTTTTATTGTATTTAAGACACTTAAATAACTCTTCTTGTGATTTAGTCTTCTATGTAATTAGCTGCAGTGATTAAAATCTCATTCTTTCCTTCTTGCCAGTGCATTCTTGAAAAGTGAGATTTTTCTGGGGTGACCTTTCCCTGTGCTGGACTTCTCAATTACTTTGAGCTCCAATTTGGCAAATCCATAAAATCTATTAACTCATAGCTCATATTTTTCCTTTATATCCTATTAAAATAAAAATTGTTCATATTTATTAAAAGCCACCTAAATATAAAACTAGGGTCAAGCTTCACACAATTACACACTCCATCCCCCCAACTTGATCCCTGGAAAACAGCCATATATCAAGATACAATTATCAACCAAGCCATTTCCCCACTGTTTCTCAATGTATGGCATATTTCACATTGGTAGGAAATAGTGGAGGGCCCATGTTTTAGACAGGTAAAGAGTGGCTTATAAATGGAGTGTGGACAGCAGATAGTGGGAAGATGCTACTTTACATCTGTCTTACAAGCTTACTTTTTGAGAGACGATTTGGGTTTGTAACAGTTTTGCTCTGTGCTTTCCATCTGCATTCCTGCATCAATCTTCTTGATCCCTTCATAGCCTCTGCCACTCATCTTGATACTGGTATGAGTGAGGATAGGGTTCTTGCCTCCTGAGGAACTGTCCAAGTTCTGTGGGTTTAGGACTTCTGAGGTGACCTCTTTGCTCCATGAGTGTCATCCAGCACACTCAGCCCCATCTTTGCGAACTCCCATCTATCTTTATGGATTCTTCACAGATAGATCTTCACTTTCCTCTAGTCATATGAGCCAGACGTTTGAACTTACAAGCAAAAAGGCTGACTTCTGCCTTTCTTCGGTTTTGATTTTCAGGGATACTTTCGTTCCAGCTGTTCCACTGAAGCACTGGGCTAAGTCTTGTCTCACTCTGCTAGAATAATCCTTTTTAAATCCTAGTTAGTTCTCTCCAGCCCAGCTCCCACCCCACCCCGCCCCCAGTCACAATAAGAATAAGTATCATACAATCTTCAGCTTTTCTGGCTCAAGTTCCATAGCTTTGAAGCTCTCTCGACAATTGAAAAATTGGTTTTCAATTTCTAAAACATAACAGTAGTATTTCACTTTCAAGCTACAACTGGAAAGAAAGGTGCTTCTTGAAGTCCTGTTTTCTGACCAAGCTCCACCCCTACCTGCATTTAAAAGTTGCCCAAGTTGTTTTCTGGGAGGCATGGCCTACTTGATTTATGCAGTCTTCACTTTGAGTAATAGAAAGACTTCCATTGGTCTTGTCTGTATCAGTAAATTGTTAACAATACTTGGGAAANTTGTTGACTCTGTCCTTTGATAGCTCAAGGATAGCAATCACTTGGAGAGCCGTGTTCCGTAAGGCACCACAGGAACATGACAGTTGAACAAGTTCAGGGCTGGAGTCTGGAAGATAGTGTTGAGTTTCAGACAAATCTGTCTCTTTTGTTCAAATATTTTGTGACTGTCTGTGAAAAGCTCCCACTGCCAAGCCTTGCTTCTTTGAAGCTCTTGGTTTCTGATTACTTGATAGCCATTATTGCTTTATGGAGCTTCAGTGTGGCTTTTTATAATGGCACCTGTGGATGTACAAGTTATGTGAGAGCTTTCTCTTTCCCTGTTTTTCCTTTTTACAGTAGCAATTGAGTAGACTGCCTGGCTATGGGGACTTGAATATTTCCTGAGCTGATTTAGAGCTCTCATTTTCTTTTTCCCAGAGCAGACCATGGAGAGCCTGAGAGACAGTGAGGCTTTGCCTCATACCAGGAAGTCCGTTCTCAGGAGAGACTGTTGGAATATTGATAGATGCAGGCCCAACAAGAGCGGGGTTAAGGCTGATGTCTCCTAAGAACCATGAGACTTACGTGTTATTTATTTAATTTTATGTGTATGGGTATTTTGCCTGCATGTATGTCTAGGCACCACTTTTGAGCCTGGTACCTGTGGAAGCCAGAAGAGGGCATCAGATCCCCTAGAAGTATTGTACAGATGGTTATGAGCCAGTGCACCATATAAGTGCCCAGGAATCCAACCCAGATCTTTTGACAGAACAGCCTTAACCACTGAGCCATCTTTTTAGCCCCGTAAGATTTAGTTTTATTTTTAATTATGTGAATATGTGGGCAGGTGGAATATGTGCACTTGTGAGTATAGGTAGTTACTGGAGTTGCCAGATGTGGTTTTTTGTAAGATCAGTAAAAGCTTGTAACTGCTGAGCCATCTCTCTGCTCACCCTTCTCTTCTCCCCTCCACTCTTTTTTTTCTTTCTTCTTGTGAAAACGGTTCCCTGTAGCCCAGGCTGACCTCAAACTTACTGTGTAGTGGAGGATGATCTTGAACTCTTGACTCCTCTGCCTCAGCCTAAGTATAGGTTTCAGGCATACTCCACCTGCTTTCCTTGTGGGTATTCACTAGCTTTGCCATATTTATGAGGAGTTTTACTTCAAGAAACAGAAGTGATGTTATTTATTTGGGGCATAAAAAGGTTAATTTCTATTCCAGTTTTGCCAAGATTTTGGAGAGACCTTACCTTACCACTGGGAAATAGGGTGAGTTCTCTACGAGAACTGATTCTTCCTATAAGTATTAGATAGGTCAGCAACTAAATGAAACATTCCTTGCCACTCACCGAAATCTGCCAGTTGTTTGCTGTGGGTCATTCAGGGTGGAAAGCTCTGGGGACTCCATTCAGTTAGCATCGTTCCACCCGGTAGCTCCAGGAGCTCTCAGGAGCCTCCAGTGTGCTTTCACCTGATGGGGCCTGGTTGTTAACTTTCAAACCGCTGGCTTCTAACGTTCGGTTAATCTGTTTCTGGTCACCATGAGATTGACGTGCTCTCTATTCCGAATGTTAAGGAAAATGGCAAACTCAAACTTCTCCTTTCAGCGCTCCCCAGGTGATGANGATTTGTAACGTTTACTGCATTTCTCTTCTGTCACTATAATTGTCTTCTATACTTTGTCTATAAACTCATCCTAAAAGTTTAATTCTGCCCCCAGAGCAGTTATAATAGAGAACTGTATCAGACATTGCAATTATATTAGACCAAAATGTGTGACCATAGTGAGGTAGCCTGTGGAAGAGAAATCTGTGTCAGTAGCTTCATTTTTTTGTTTCTCCCTGTATGAGAAGCAAACTTTGTGAGTCCCTATGTGTCTAGAACTGTCTTGGTTGGGGCTGTACTCTTGATTATTCTACCTTCAAAATAACCAATTTCTTTTCACCTTCTGTGAACTTTGAAATAATTGTATTTATTGTTTTATTAATGTTTATGAGAAATTCAGTTTCCATTTCTGTAAATGTAGCCTTTTGTTTCCATCCTGTTCTTGAAGTTTTACAATATTTTAGTTAACTTTGGTTTTCTGAAATGCTNTAAAGTTGTTGCTAGATGTATCTTTTCCCACCTACTACATATTTATTGAGCCTTTTAAATGTGAACATTCATTTTTAAAAGATTTTTGAAATGGGCCCTGCTACGTAGCTTAGGCTGGCCTTGAACTCAAAATCCACCTTCCTTGGCCTCCTAAGTGTTAGAAATATATGTGTGTGCAGCACCACACCTGGATTCTAGACTTTCTTTTTAACTTATATCTTGGATTATTTTCTCCCTGTTTGACCCCGTCCTTCTGTAAATTTTACTAATATTTGACCTTTTGCAATGGCTTTCTCTAAAGACCTTTCTTTACAGTTTCCTTCGANATTGGAAGAGACACCTTCAACTAAATCTTCCAGGTAACTTGTTTGGCCAGCTTAGTCAACTTACTTTCATTTTTTGCTTATTCATTCATTGTACTTTATCCATTTAGTTACCCATTAGTTTATTCTTCATGTATTTATAGAGGGCCTGTTGTATTCTGTGCACTATGGTAGGCATCATAACTATATTGGTAAACCATAAGGATTTCCCAACCATCACAAAATTTGCACATAGTGCTATTAATATAGCTCATTTTATTTTGTTTGTTTTATTTCCACACTTCCTTTAATTTCTATTTAAATGTACTATTATAGTACCATCTTTCTAGTTCATAAACAGTTTTCCTTATTATCTCTGAATCCTATCTGGAAGAATGAACACCTGTTTCCTCCATGACTGGATGTTCTTTATTTGCTCCTTTCCTTCTCAAGTCTTTGTGTGCTGTGTGTGAGTCTTTGGGAGTACTTTGTGTGCTGTGACTTATATTTATGGAGAAGGGCAGATGCTTACTAGTTAATAATGTTCTCCTCATTGTCACAGTGCTGCTCCCCAGACATCTCAGATGGGAAAGGAAGAAGTAGACAGCTGTATCAGAGGCAGCCTTCCTTCTATGGTACTTCCTGAATATCAGGCCCGGAGCAAGAAATCACCAAGTTCAGTCAAGTTGCCATGGCTGACAGGGCTCTCTTGGGAGCTTTATGTACTTCACAGGGTAGACACTGGCTGCAGTGTGCTGAGCAGAGGTCTCTAAGACTTCTGCCCTGCTTTTCGTCCAGGCCACAGAAGCCATCTGGTTGTTCCAAAGTTACATTTCCTCCTGTCTGCACAACTATAACAGATGTTTCTTTGAGGCACACTACCTGCTGATTGATAATTTGGAGACTGCTTTGGTATTGAGTTGGAAGTCACATTTGTTTATAGGGTATTCTCATGGACTTAAAAATGAAGGATATCTGTCTCACCTATAAAGGAGAGTTGTAGAGTAATGAAGAGAGACTTATAAATCTGGAGCTCTAAATTGAGGAATCTACAGTTTCAGTTTCTTTTCATATAAGGGGTTAGAAATTTGGGGGCTTCTAGANCCTTTATACTTTCTTCTGTCTTATGGGTAACCTCTGTAGCAAGCTGGAAATGTAAGGGAAAAAAATCTGTGAAGGCGAATCCTTTCATGTGAAAACAGTGGACTAATGATGAAAGCTAACTTTGTGTTGGTTTTTATGTTTTAATTAAAATGGCCTGTTTCTAAAGCATAACTCCCCCCCCCTCTATCTATCTATCTATCTCTCTATCTCATCTCATCTCATCTCATCTAGGAGGAACTGGAGACAAGATAACCCAAAGAATTTAAAACCACTCTGCCAGTAGCTATTCAGTGTTGTGTGTGATTTTACTAATGCACTTTTTGTAAGTCCATAGTTTACAAAGATCTATGGGCCTTAAGTGAGCTATCTGCAGCCCTCTTTTTTTTTAATGAATCTTTTTTAGAGTTTTCTATAAACAGCTCATATTTTGGGGGGATTTCACATACAAGTATGGGATAGCAGGCATGTTTATAATAACATGACTGCTCNTAAATATATTTGTTGAGTTTTTGCCAAGTGTTAGACCAGATTCTTCTGTTCCTAGTGTTTCTATGGGCTTCGGGGAGACCCAGGAGTGCTCCCTCTGTGCAGCTGTTCTGAATGGGGTTACTAATGGATGGTTTGATGGTGTCCTCAGAGCATCCTCTGTATGGAAGTTTTCTGTCTTCTTGGTGATCAAGTTACCATTTCTCCACCAATCTGATCCCTTCTGCTTCCCATGATTCGGAATCTGCATGTATTTCCTACTGTGCTGTTAACATGCTTTCTTCCTATCCATCATTGTTAGAGCTTTGTTCTTTTTCTCTGTTGACCTTTGCCTTATTTTGTTGGGGCCTTGTAAAGGACAGGTTGTGAACATAGTTCTCAGTCTGGCCATTCTGACCTTCCACAAGCATTCCTTCTTTATTTCTTTCGATAGTGCAGTTGACGTGTGATAAGAAAGGACACTTGACATGGTTACCAATAACCAAAACTTCTGGGTTCTTTAAATACCATTTTCAAGCCTTTATAATTTCTGTGGTCAGCACAGTTAAAAAGTATTAAGGGGAATAGGAATGGAGTTTTTACAGATTTTTCTATCTCCAGTTGTGATAGTGCTTAAGAGACTGGCTGCAGTTCATACTGAGTGATCTCTGAAAAAGTAATAGATATTAGAGACATTTTCAAAAAGGTTAAAAATATAGGGGAGATTTCTTCCAGGCCCTGTAGTAGCACTTAGTGGGGGAGGGGGTATTCCTTTCCTGGGAATTAATTCAGGAACAGAAAATTTGACCACTTGAAGCATAATGTTTAGATGTAGTCTAAGACAAATTCTTTTGGGTCCCTAAGGTTCTGTGGTTCCCTCTCATTCCCCAGTTGATTTTGGAAATAAACAGACATGAAGTAAACCTCTCCATTTTGCTATTAATGATTTTATAATCTTGGGTCTCAGCTTAGTGTCTATAAGTTAGAGATATTAATGGTGTGCCTTATTCCACTGTTATAAATGTTCAGTCTACCAGTCTCCACCCAACCAGTCAATGTTGACCTAATGTTTCTTCTTTCCCTCCCTCTNNTTCTCTCACTCCCTCTTCTGTTTCTCACAATTTCATGTCCTCAGATAGTCCTCATTTACAGCACATTTTCCTGCATGTTTTACATGCCATCTTTTTATTGTTTATCACATTCACATGAGCTCATCCACAGATAATATTCCCTAACTAATTAATCAAAACATTCATGTAACATGAGCATGCTACCTGACCTGAGTGCTCAGTGGGAGAGCACTTTGCATAGTATATTCAAGATCCTGGGCTCAAATCCTACACCATCTCCCCCAAACGACCAAACAAATCTCATGTCCCCTTGGATTATGGTCTAGATTTTGCCATCATCTTGATGGTAAAGCACTTTGTTCACATAAGGCAGTAATGATTGCCAAGTTCTTGCATAAATGTAGAGGAGTGGACTGTGCCATTCTCAACATTTCAAGAAACTTCACTTACCATTACCAGTTAGCAGTACCAGATACCATCTAATCAATACAGAAACTATGCTGACATCTTCTTCCTGTGCTTGCTCTAACTGGAGAGCCGGGTATCTGCCAGCTACATGCATATATGAAATGGTGGAAGTGGAATATGAAATGGTGGAAGTGGAAGGCCACCAACTTAGTGTACTAGGGTTTGTCAGCCTTCTCTGCCTTGAAGCCTTTATGAACTTTTCTGCCTTNAGTGAAAATGAATTTAAATTATGGAAAGATAACAAATTAAAAGAGATTTAGCAAACACCGGGGCCTCAGAGATAAGGCTATGGTAGGATTTGTTGCTGTTAAGAGCCGTGGCTTGGTGAAGGAGTTTGAGACTGCTTTCTACGGAGTTTACTGTGGGTTTTACATAGAGCTTCTTGGCTTTCTGATGTATCTGCTTACAAATAAATGAGAGTCAGCAGGCTGTTGCTCTAATTTGTGCCTCCATTGTGTTGAAATGGTGATTTACTGGCTGTCAGTAGCAAGGGAAGCTTTTTACAGTTCTCATGCCATCCTCCTCCTCCTTAAAAAAAAAGTATCATCTTGGCACTGGCAGCATCCTTTTTTTTAAACCAAGAAGTAATTGCATTGCACTTTCCTGACACTTTGTTTTCAGAATCTTGCCTTTCTGAAAGATGTCTGTTCCTTCATGTGTCACTTAGCACAGTCTGCTGCTATGGGCACATCAGACCAAGAGAAGGTTGACCAGAGTCGAAGGAGACTCTTAGCTTATTGTATTTCAAAGCATGAAACCAAGGCACTCCCCCCCACCCCCAGGGAAGGAAAGAATAGGATGTTTTAAAGCCTTAACCTTTTGTTTGNGCTCAGTTGTCATTTATACTAGAAAGATGACTCATTAAGTAAAACAGAAAATTCTGGTTTTCAATTCTGAAGAAAACTCTTGACTCTTTTCCCCACTTTTTTGTTTCCATGTATAGTTAGGTTTCACTGGCTCTTATTTCTAGAACTCTTNATTACAGACCTTCTAGACTTTGTATAGAAGTGAAAGTCACCAGCAGCTGCCCCTGTTTGGGCCTCAATACGGTAGACCTTGGATTTGGTCCAGGTGCTAATAAATTTTGGAGAACAAAAGCATGCTCCTGTTCTTGTGCCAGCTGACTGAGCTGTGGCCATGAACTGTAATGGGCCAAGGTGGAGAATTCTGCCCTTTTTTTCTGCCCCTCATCCAAACAAGACAAAAACTTAATTTGAGCTTCCTTTCTGAGAATCAACCTGTGCCAAAACAATTTTGTTCTATCTTATCAAAAATGATTGGGTTCAATAGAACAGAGTTACACTTCCAGCTAGTCATGGCTTGGTAGTCTGNGCACAGAGTGACAATCTTCTAGAATCTAAACTATTGGTTTGAATCCTTTTACTGTGAATGAAGCACAGTTTCTATCAGTGTTTGCATAAACCATCAGGAATGTGAAAGAGACTCTGAGATTNTCCTATCCCTATTTTAGACATTACTAGGTCTGGCCNGTTCTGCTTTCTCTTGTCAGGGCAGATCATTCCAGATGCCATTGTGTAATTTTCCATCTTGGGGTATGTGTTTGTGTGGGCGGGTGGTTTNGTTTTGTTTTTAAGTGGTGTTTAATGTCAGGCTAATAATAAACTAGATACGTAGGCCCGGTTTTGTCATAATGGCCAGGAGTTATTTGTTCCTGTTCTTCAGAGAGGCAGAGAGCCACCCTCTACCCTAAGTGATATGTACATTTTGGAGGGGGTTCTTGTCAGCACAGCTGCCTAGGAACTGCAGTATGGCAGCTGGCAAGTTCTGTTGTGAAGAGGTAAGAGAATGAGGGATCATCTCCCTGGTTGCTACCCCAACTAATTTCCTACTTTCTTACAACCTAAATAGAAGCTTTAAGGATGAGTTGCTATTTCTGAAACAATTAACAACGTTTGGTCTGTTTCCTACCTTTACTTCTTGGGTTCTGAAGCACAGTTTATACTTTCTGAAGATCAGGTGCACTGGCAAATTTATGATGGCGGGGCGGGGTGTGGGCTTAGATTGTGCTCAATCATTCTTGACCTTTCATTTCTTAAGAAATTGAGTATATTTTTTAAAAGGATTCCGACTACTGCTTTTCATAAAGCTTGTTTAGAATCCTGTGAGACACTTGGAAAAAACAATGCAACATGCCCCCAATTAAAATTAAGTACTAAGGCTTGAGTTTTTAAAATAATGATTTCATGCCTATGGTTTTTTACTTTGTTGGTCTGGAGCAGAGCTGGCATTAAGTCTTTATGTGGTGATTTCAGCAGGAAGGAAGGCTATAGAGGAAACAGAAGGCTCCCAAACCAGCATCTTCAGTCCTCACAGATCAGGCCCCAATGGAGTAGTAGGAAGCAGGATGAATGAAAACCCTTACAGATACTCATTCTGTCACTTCCTGTGTCTAAGCCCAGCCCTCTATGATTCAATTCATTTCTCCCTTCCCAACTCTGTGTAGAAAGCACAAGATGGTAGAACAGTGTAGGACCGAGCTGGTGATGGCAAGATCTGCCTCCAGCTCAAGACAGGACATGTCATGGCACTGCTGGTAGTCTGCTTCGATCGTGCATTTCTTCCCAGCTGCCTAAGAGCTGCTTGAGAGGGAGAGAAACAGCAGCCACAGAATGATTCCCATTGGCTTTAGCATCTAGTTATGAATTTCCCAACCCATCCCCTGTCCCTTAGCCATAAAGTGACTATCCTATCTGAGAGTGGGGACTTACAAGTCTGCCCAAGGTGCCTGTCCTTTCATGGATGCACTCAGACTTGCCCAAGCACTTCTGTCCTAGTGATTTCTATTTTTGTTCTGTTTTGTTTGAGAAGGGGTCTCGCTAAATAGCTCTGGCTGGCCTGGAATCTTTCTGCCTGCCTCCGTCTCTGCAGCCCTGGGATTAAAGGTGTGTGTCACTACTTGCTGCTCTCCTAATGATTTCTACCAAATTGCCTCCATAATCTTGTTGCCATTATCCTACCAACAGGACCATAGTTACTATGCTTTCCTGAGAGAACAGTGGTGTGGTGCCTCTGTGGAATGAGTTTGGTTAGAGCTATAAGGTTCCTTTTAACCCTATTTTTGACTGGTCATTGAATTCAGATTTATTTATTGAC
>LZPO01019376.1:0-11349 GCA_001675575.1 Neotoma lepida
TAGCATGGCATTCACACACATGTGGCATACGCTCACATGTACAAACACATATCAATAAAAATCAAAATAGAATCTTAAAAATAACGAGGTGAAAGTGAGTCCTAGTGGAGGTTAGATAATTGGAGCATGCCCGTGAAGGTGATAGGTGTTAGTTTTCTCGGCCACTCTTACCCCTGGAAGAAGTCACGAACTCAGCAACAGGGAGGAAAGAGCTTTATTGAGGGAGAGGGAGAGATACAAAAAGACGTGCTCAGGCCTGTAAAGGAGCACGTAGAAAGAGAGGACAGAGAGCGCTGGGTGAGCTGGACCTGCCTTTTAAGGACTGGGCCGCGCATGTGCACTTGGGTCTGCGTGGCTACTCTATGCATGTGCAGATTACATGGTCGCGCTATGCGCGCGAACTATGAACTGCGGGACCGTGTAGTGCACGGGTTTACTTGAGAGGGGGTGAGGGAGGGGCGTGACTATCAATATGGAGACCTTGGCCCTCCCTGCCATGTTCCCTATTATAGCGTCCGGATCACTATGAGATGAGCAACCTTCTCTGGCATAATTTTTCCTGAATACTTAAGACAAAGACAGGTGTTCTTGACAAGGACAGTGATTATTCATACTATCTCTGATATCTCTTATCTCAAGATGTTCCTCTTTGGAATTGTGAAGTTTCTTGATGTGCCCCCTTTTGGATAAGATCGATTTTGTCCAAAGTATCCTTTAAAGTTCTTGTCGTTGATTACATTGCCACTAACTACATTTGAATTCTTGTATCTCCACAACTTCAGCAATATTGACATTGTCAAACATAGTTTCTTTGTGAGTAATTCAGTATTAATTTATTTCACTTTTACCCTCTTCTACTTCCTATAACCAATATGGGCTTCTCTTTTGCTCAATGATCACTACTTTCAGCCTCACATTTCTTTCCCCCTCTGCAGAATTTATACAAGCATACATGAACTGAAATGAGCTAACTAGAACTCGCTAACACAGAACTAAANTGAGCCAACCTCCAAACTCATTTTCTTCTTCACAGGAACAAAAATGACTTAGTTATCTTGGGCATTAAGAGTCATTGCACTCAGAGCATAAAAGGCCAAGGAAAGTTTGTAATATTCTGCAGTGAAAATAAAAGATGTTTAAAGAAACCCTTAGTACCTCAGTGATAATAAAAATAAAATCATGCTCCAGTCACCTGTTATACTTTCTGCTCAGTGCAATAGGCCTCTGCGACAAGTGTTCATCTTTGGAAAGACAGACTTTGGGAACACTTTGTCATTTGTTTGTTTTCGAAGCCATGTTCTTTCTCGATAGACGTCTACCTTTTGTTTATTGGTAAATGCTTAAGAATAGCCACCTGCTGTGGACTCCAAGGTTCTTTCCTTTTCCAATAGCAACTACAGCTGACATTGAGGCACTGCCTTAAATTTTCTCCCATCTATGATACCAAAGGCCTTCACGGCTAAAGAATTACAATTTATTGATATAGGAACATAAGCTATAGAGCCAGTTGCTCAGGATCAAAGTGCACTTCCATATCTTGCAAGTCCTCTTGTCTTACAAGGATGCCTTGAAGTCTCTGGTTCCTNGTTGGCTGATTGGCCAAATGGTGGTAAAAATCTCCTCATAGATTTGATCCTACTTGACTGTCTTCATAAATGGAACATATAGAAAATACAGCTCAGCAAATATCAATAAGCTATTGCCTGACTTTGTAGGTCAAACTTTCCTAGGACTCAGCATCCTCATCCCTTCATATGCTGTCTGTGGCTGGTAAGTCCACCTAACTCACTGATGTAGCAGAACTTGCACTGCCTGGACCTAGTGTGTTTCATGACTGCATCTTTATAGAAAACCCTACTGAATCCTGACTTACAAGGTCTGAAGCACAGTAAGCACTCAAGACTGTCTAATGGTTTTTAAACCTCAAATCTTTGTCATAGTTACCCATCCTGGCTGGCTCTCTCATCTTCAATGACATGGTTTTTCTGGCTTTCTCATTATTTCCTTCCTCATCCACTATTTCCCTACAGCCTCCTTTCCACCTCTTTCTCAGACATTTCATTGTTCCAGGGAACAGCTTGCCACACATATGCATATTGCTATTCTTAATCACCTTTGCTTTACTTATCTTGCATAGTCTGTCCAATCTCTTCTGTACTCTTCCCCATACTCACTGCCTTGGTGATTTCTATAGCCAAACCATTGCCTACAATCTGATCTTTCTATGGCCTTTAGACTTACCTTTGCAGAATAGCTTTTGGAAAACTAAACCCATACCATTCCTAAGAATACCCAATCATCTACACCTTCTAGTTTCNAGTGTTTTACCAGAGGAATTATTTGTAAAGTACATCTAAAGATAAAGATGACAATTGCTTCAGCACCAAAGATTTCCAATTCATCTTTTTTTGTTAAAAGTCCCAGTCAATGGGCCTTAAATGTCATTTCCTTTCTTGTTTCTGGGACACTCATATATAACTGTTTCTACTCTTTTCTGATGGCCTTCTACCTCTCACCTAATACACCCAGTGTGTTTAATTATCTTCTAGATGATCAATTTCTTATAATCTTACTAACAGCTATGATTCTGTTTGCGACAGCAGAATACTCAATTTATCACAAAACACAAATTAATAGTTGACATATGATATATGTGATCTATCATGATTGCTGAGAAAGTACAATTATTTTATCTCTAGACAGAATTTTATTATCAACTCATTGGAGAGAGAGAGAAATAGAGAGAGAGAGAAAGAGAGGGAGAGAGACAGACAGACAGACAGACAGACAGACAAACAGACAGTCAGAGACAGTGACAGAGACAGAGAGCCACAGAGAGCTAGTGAGTAAGCAAGCAATGCTTTTTGAGTTAGGTCAGCCATATGGCTAAAGTCAGCTGCATGATGAATAGAGAAAGGAGACTTCAGACAAAGAGTAAGTAAGTCAGTGGTTCTCAACCTTCCTAACGCTGTGACCCTTTAATACAGTTCCTCATGTTGTGGTGACCCCCCAACCATAAAATTATTTTGTTGCTACTTCATAACTGTAATTTTGCTACTGNTATGAATCNTAACATAAATATGTGATATGCAGGCTATCTGATATGTGACCCTCCCCCAAAGGAATTGTGACCCACAAGCTGAGAGCTGCGGGAAGTTAGGGAATACAGAGCACCAGAAAAGATACGGCACAGCTCTGATCAGCATCCCAAAGACAATGGCTGAGGAAGAGCTAGAGGGAATCTTTCCAAGTTCTGACTCAGATGAAGGGTGGACATAAGACAATCTCATGGCCTAATAGGAACTCGTAGAGGCTTGTATTTAAACGTACCATGTTTCTTCTCCTCACCTGAGGCATGGACAGTTCTAGAACATCAACATCCATCTTGATCCTAAGAGAACTGGAATAGTAATAAATGTTTTGACATTATTTCTAGCAACATTGTAAAATCTATTAAGGATACTGCCCAAGAATTACTACCAGGGGGAAGTTCTCAATAAAGTATTAGAATGCTTGTTCATTACTTTCAAAAGATTCAAAGTTTACATGGGAATCTCTGCTCTCTCAGCGTGCATGCACACACACACACACACACACACACACATACTTCCACATACATACACACAATGTAATAAAATGTGTTATTTTACATAGGACAGAAGTCATTTGCTATTTTTTTTACTACCAGGGATTATGTTATTCAATATAACAAAATGAAATATGTTCATGGCAATAACTGCACTTGCTAAACAACATTCTGTGTGTCGTCTTATTTAATTATTGAAGTACTCTTTTATTGTACATATTATTATCTCTCTTCAACAGCTAGAAATCCAGACTGAGGAAAATGAAGTTGTGCATACAGTGCATTAGCTTGTAATTACTAGAGTCAGGATTTAAACACAGATTAAAACATTCTGACCCGAAACCTGTGGCATTAGCCATCATCCTATAGATTTTTGCTTGTAAATGCCACATTTTCTACTTCTGATCTATCACATGTGTGCCTCATAAAATTTTCCTTGGCTTATTTGTTCTAGAGTGAGACTGTCTCATCCCCAACTCTTTGCACCTACCCCAGTGTGCATGTCTTTCTAATATCATAACTCTTGTATCCATTGGCTTTTGGCAACACTTTCAAATCCAGAAATATCATCCTCTTTCTGTGTTCTGATTCCACTCACAGTTAAACCTTTCTTTATTTTCCCCTTGAATTATCATATGNATCTGATTTTGAAGGATTTGTTTAAAATACAATTAAAATGTTTTCTACAGGTTTAGGCCGAGTTGGCCTAGATCCTAGAATCCACTCTGGGTTAAACCTCCAGGAATATATGTTTGCAGAAAGGTTTGCACACCGGGGTCCCCTCCTACTTGCTTTGACCTGATATTTTGCTTATTCTGCTATGAAATTCCTCTGAGGAGGGAAACAGTAGCTTGCCTCATTAAGACTCATTATTTACAAGATGTTGACAAATGTTGGCATTTATCCTGTTAACATAATAAATGTGAGAAAAATGACCATTTGGCATAGATAGTCCAGTGCAGAATGCAAGCATGGCAAAGAATGAGGAGGGTTTGTTATATCTAAGCAGCATCATTCAGTGCTACATATTAGAATAAATATGTTTTGGAAAAATAATTATTTCTTCTTTGCCCCACAAATACAATTTCTCTCTATCTTTCTTGGCAGTTGGCAGACAGAGTAGTTTAATACAGAATCAAACCAGAACTCAGAAAAATATCTATACAAATCATGTTTAGTTATTTACTCTAATAAAATGTTTGGATTTTTTGTCCCTTTGGAAGAAAACTANTTTTTTTGCTTGATCTTTGTAACATTTGGTTATAATTTTAATTCCAAATGTAGTCACTTGATAATAATATAACTATAATGTTCAAATATATATACCCATAATAATAAAACAAAATAAGTGAAGGGAATACTAATGTAAAGTAGGAATTACAAAAAAAATGGTTTATTCTTGAATGGGCAGGATTGAACATCTACTAACAAACATATATGAGAATTTAACTTGTTTAAGGAATTTGAACTTAACACTGAACTTCTAGATACACACACACACACACCTTACACTTGTATATACATGTACACATAAACACAAACACACATACACACACATACATATCTACACATATCTACACAAAAAATACATGAACATACACACAAACACACACACACACACACACACACACTCTCTCTCTCTCTCTCTCTCAAGCAAACACACACATACAAGCTTTGGGAAATTATCTAGATCTAGCTTGACTTTCCTAATTGGGTCCTGGTGTACTGAGCAGCATAAACAACATCTGAGAGACCATTCTGTGAGAGACCAAGACAAAAACAAGACCTCTGTATGATCATAATTGAACAAGACAGAAGAAGGAATCATCCAGATCACATAATAGCCAACACCTCTGTGTCTGGTCTATAGGAAGGCCTGCTGCTATGTGAGCAATTACTAATGTCTTTAGTCTCACTGCTGTCTTCCTTCTCCTGTGGAAGATTAGTAGACTTCACAGTCACAGCGTCACCCATCCTTACCAACAAGACCCAATCCAGGATAAAACCCCGCTTTCCAACAATGTCGCCAGTACCACCAAATGCAAACCAAATGCCTGCTAGTACTTCCTAATGCTCTCCTACTGAGATAGGCAGGGTGCCTTCTGAGCTGAGCAATGCATCTGCTTTCTTGAATGCTCTTCTTCTCCAATGAACTTGGGCCAGAAATGTTGACTGTGTATAGAAAACAGGACAGCTCTTTACTTAACACAGGCTGACCATCATGAGAAGCACTTTGGATTTAAGCGCTCAAATTTGTCACAGTTTCTTCCTACTTAAGTCTTCGATCAATGATTTTTTTTTTTATAATATGTCTGAGAGGCACATGTATTTTGGCATAGAAAGAAAATAAGATGAAAGAAGTTTAGTGACTCTATGGTTAACATTGAAAATTAACAACATCAGAGTCAGAACCCACATTTTTCTGGCTCTTCCTTCCAAGCTTCGTCTTAGTACATGAAATTTTATTGAGCTATTTCCAACTATTTAAAACACACTGAATGTTATTTATTTGTATCTCTAATGGCTTAGAGGCTCTGAGAAGACAATAGCCTTGAACTACCTATTTGCATGCAGCTATTCCGTAGTGGCTCTCGAAGGAGCTAACTAACTTATTGACCTTATCTAGGGCATGAATCAGCAAAGATCTCTGATTTACTGGCAGGAGGAATAGAATTCTAGAGCAGGAGACAATGTGTATTATATTCAAGTTCAAGAATTCAATTGTAGTAGCAAGTTTCTGTGTGTGAGTACCAAGGCAGACACAATCCAGAGCTAATAGTAGTAATACTTAATGTGGACTCATGCCCTCTTAGTAGGTGTCATAAGGTTATTTCAAAATCAACATGCTCTTTTCTTTTGGTATTTTGAGACAGAGTTTCTCTGTGTAGCTTTTGGAGCATGTCCTAGAACTCACTTTGTAGACCAAGCTGGCCTCAAACTCTTAGATATCCACATGCCTTTGCCTCCTGAGTGCTGGGATTAAAGGCATGGGCTACCACTGCCCTGCCTTCAGGACACTCCTAAGCTGTCTGAAGTATTATGTCACTGATCCTACTTTTCAATTTAAAGAATNGTTGAATACTTTGGTTGTAATGATATTTCAAAAAATTACCACGAGGAAAAGAGAGACACAAAACATCTTATAATATTAATTTACCAGTAACAAAAATAAACCAATTTACAGAATTTTTGGTTTTCCTTATAAATATTTGTCCCTAAAAACTAAAACAAAACAAACAAACAATAACAAAAAAATTTAAAATAAACCAAGGACTTCCAGTGTTTATTGTGTCTTCAGCACTCTAAAAATATTCTAATATATCACCATTTAGATGATGCTACCATTNTTTACAATATTCACAGATTTTTGTTAATGATACTTTTATTTGGCATCAACACTTGTAATTTGTTCTCAAATATAATTGATGATGAAATAAATTAGAAGCAATTAAATAATGCTTACTGGTATTATCAGTTGTACCCAGTAGGGATTTAGAATAAATAGGAAGGTTGCTTGGATCTCAGTTCTATTTGATGTCCAAATGTGCTCCTTTATGGTACTTCCAGCTGCTCCATAGAGCAGATTCAACAAACCACCATGTTAGATGCTATTATTTTAACTATTAAATTCATTTATCCACTCACTTTTAAATATACCTGACAAAGACTTAGGAACTCTTGGATAGTACCAGGTACTTTGCTAGGTGTTGTTGGTCAAGCAAACCCCATCTTTCAGGTCTAAATGATGTGATTCACAGAAAGTAGACATGTGGCTTGTTAATGTCACACATTCATGCTTTAGTCTTTTAAGGAAATGACATGTGGACATTTTTACTTTGAGGATAAGTTAGAACTTTCTACTGTACAACTCAATCACCCCTACACCCACTACCTCCTCACAACCCCATTTACTTTTGCTCAAGTCACCCTGTGTTACCATTAAATGTTACCCTATGAAACAGTATAATCAAATGTCATATTCCNAGCATATGGTACCTGGACTCTGCAAGAATACCTTCTTAATGAATTCCAAGGGAATGGTGTAGTGTAGATGTCTCCAACTTGGGAACCATACTCAGCTGCAGCTCTGGGATGCTAGCCTTGTACAGGCCACTTGCAGTTGGAATGAAACAAACAAACCTGCCCAGTTCCATAGAGCCATTGCCCTTCTGTGAATGTACTGGGCATTTATTAGGTTCTGTGACTATTCTGAGGGGCCTTTGAGGGTTCATGGTCTACTTGGAAATAGCTAATATCTGCCTGGATGTCAATCCCACTTCCCTTGAAACACATCTTGAAAATAGCCTTGTCAAATGTTCCCTGAGCTATGTCTTGGGGAATCTGTGCTGTAAGGTATTTGGGTCAGAGTTTTCTGGACATGCAACTATTCCCACATGGTTATTTGAATGATTGTAGCCCAAAGTCAATCCATGCATGCCAGAGGGAACTTAACGGAAAGTTTAGGGAAGATTTAGATTCTGCTCACTTTCTTTCAATTATTATTGTTTTTTGTGAAGAGGAAATGAACATTTAAGACATTTCTTAGCTCAGTTAATATTCTCAGGCACACTTTTAGGGAGAATCTGAAAACAAATCTGCAACTACCTTCTTACATTATTTGAACATATTCAGGTGTAGTCTCATTAGAAAGGAACAGGCCTTGAGTGCAGTCATCAAAGGTTAACCAGCAGAGCAACTGGGTAGAATAATCCATTCACATCGCTGAGGTAAATCTCTAAACAAGATCCTGCTCCTGATTGAATCTTTCTCCTGTAAATTTATCTGGGGAGGAGGGGTTTGATTTCAGGACACAATCCTTAAATATATCTGAGCAAGCAATTCGGAGCGACATGTTGTACCCTTGGGATGGCAATAGAGAGTGTAGTCTCCCATCTTGGAAAACTAGAGGCCTTACATTTGTGCAGGAGACATAATCTCATTTTAGAGATAAGGTGCTTATGGAAATTGATATGTGAATATTTGAAAATTAGAAACTTTGCAGAGTAAGGTCACCTTATTTGTCTTCTCTGGTATAAATTCCTCTTTTCTCTAGTGCTTTGGTTTGTTTTGGGGAGATTGCCAACTTAAAATAAAAGACTAGCTGCTGTATTAGATCAGACAGCTCCAGCACGGGGAAAACTCACCATGTGGCTTAAGAAAGTTCATTCTCTGACTTTAGTCATAGAGAACAAGGTGCCTTCCTGAAATCAAAAACAGACAGACACTTGGACCAGGCCCTCACACTGTCTTAGCCAGAACTGTGAGGCTCTGGATTTTAAAATGAAGTAAATTTAGTCTGTGAGATGAAGGCATCTTGGTTACAAAGACTCATGTTGATAGGAACAACAAGATCTCTTAGGGTACACTCCCCCCTGCTCTGTTTTAAGAGCTGGTTTGTAAACATTTGATTACTGATAAATCAGATGCACTAGGGAGTTCAGGTTTCTGTGGATTGGCACATTTGGCTCAGTAACCAAAATTTGAACAAGGCTAGAGTATGTTGGTTTAGAATATTCTCCATTAAATTTGAGAAATATTAAGTTAAGTACTTAGCTTTGGATGTTATATGAGTTTTTGTTGTTGTTATTGTTTCCTTGAGAGACAGGAGAAGGCAGGATTGTGGTAACTTGGCAATGCACATAAACAATGTTGAAGACAGAGTGACTGTTAATGTGGGTTACCTCCTGGCTCATCACAAGATCAGCAGTTAAGCTTCTTCAGTTGAGACCTTGGTCACAATGAGGTCTAATTTGTTTAGGAAATACACTTATTCTAAGTTCATCATTAACTGAAGAAATTTATTAATTCTTAAGGAAAACTGCAGGTTGCCTAGGAGGACAGCCTGTTTCACTTTCTCTTCTAGGCTATTATACACCAGTGAAAAGGCACTTTGCATGGTGAGTTGATTTGGCAAGACAGAATAAGGAACTCTGGTTCCAAACACCATTCTCACCTTGTATGTTTCGGG
The DNA here is from genome assembly GCA_001675575.1 of Neotoma lepida. Taxonomy (NCBI): domain Eukaryota; kingdom Metazoa; phylum Chordata; class Mammalia; order Rodentia; family Cricetidae; genus Neotoma; species Neotoma lepida. The sequence continues at coordinate 9,555 of LZPO01019376.1, forward strand.
GCATTGTGACTTATTATTTCTTTGTAGTGACNTGGTGTGATCATTCTAAATTCTACATTCTGCAAATCCCTTAGGTGCTGATTCACAGTTCTGATGAAATTTTTGATGCATAACTTTTTTTTGTTTTTGCATAAAATCGTGGAGCATTGACAGGTGTTTTAAATGTATAGGGTCAAGTCAAGTGGAATTATTTGTTGAGATATTTACAGAGAAGTTAGTTTCAATGTGTTTCACAGAATGTNAGCCTTACAAAGGCAGTTTTATTTTCTCATCCCTTCCTCCTTCTTTTACTCCACATGCCCCCATAATGCCTGCCTCCTAGGCAGCTACTGATATTTTTTTCCATGTATAATAAACTTTGGTCTGTTTGCCACAGCTTGGCACCTACCAGGATCATAGTTTCCTGAGAATAATAGCCATGTGGCTTTAGCACTTGAAGGCGGATGGAAAAGTCCACTTACCCTCCTCTGTCTCTTTAGAAACACCAAGTAACCCTGTTCTTACAAGGGTCATTTAACAATATTAAAGATATTCTTATCTGGAAATGAATTGTCTAGAATTCCACAGCCTATTTGTGACAATTGAACAAAGTCAACCTTGGCTGTCTGCTTGAAGTAGGTACAAATAAAGTGATTCACAAAAGAGCGAGTTGTTAAGTTATGGGAAACACAGTGGACAAGATATTTTTANAAGCCTCATTATAGCAGAGGCTCTTCAGCTAATTATGCTCAGAAAAATAGCTGCTTCTCACCCCAGAAGATGCAATATCCCATTCAAAAGGTCCAGCTAGGGTCTGATGTTCTTCTTAGCAGAGCTCTCTTATTCTCCTAGCTACTCAGAAGACACCGACTTAGCTGTTTCCAGATTCTTATCCCATTTCTGGGAGATTGCCTCAAACATCATTGGTGATGCTTAAGCTTTAGGGACTAATTACTATTAACATATAGACATTTNTGCAAAGAATGACATTTTAAGCTGTTACCTGTATTTTTCATTTGATAGGAATGGTAAAAATCAAATTACAAGTCATGATGTGAAAATGATAACTATGAAGCTTTTAACTTCTTGTGGGAAAGATGTACTACATTTCTAAGGTTTGTTTACAAGGATTTATTGTCAGTATGGGAAAAGCTAGACTAGATGGTTGAAATAATATTACATACATGAGACTCCAATGTATAGTGAATTAATTCATTAAAAATATTTTGCTCTTTCTCACAAAGCAAGGGGAATCAGTGGAGGGCTGGAAGTACTTTGTTAAACTTGGCAGTTCATACATCTACATATTGAAGACCTGGGAGGAGAGTGGATCAGGTAGAGGAGGCATGGGGAAGGGCAAGAGTGAGAGAAACTAATGCTGGGCATTGTGTACTTCCATGTATGAGATCGAGGTACAGGGGTACATTTATCTATGACACTGGTAGATGGAAGTATTCACTTAGTCCACAAGTGTGTCCTTCATGCTATAGACCGGTGGTTCTCAACCTTCCTTATCTTGCAACCCTTTAAGGCAGTTCTTCATGTTGTGGTGATCCCCAACCATAAAATGGTTTTCATTGCTACTCCATAACTGTAATTTTACTGTTGTTGTGAATCATAATGTAAATATCTGTGTTTTCTGATGGTCTTAAGCGACCCTTGTAAAAGAGTCATTTGAACCCCAAAGGGGTCATGAGTCACAGGTTGAGAACCACTGATGTAGACAATGTGAAGAGGTTCTGAATATATCAAATCAGAAGAAAACATGATAAGTACTCCGTATTTGGAAATTTACTCTGACAAATAAGCAGAGTGA
>LZPO01019383.1:0-11270 GCA_001675575.1 Neotoma lepida
CGCCTTTTACCTTTCATTAATTCTTATTGTGTAAACTTAAATCTTCTAATAAAAATTTTAAATAATGGAAAAACCCAGGGGGGATAAATGCCAGTGTGTGTGTGTGTGTGTGTGTGTGTGTGTGTGTGTGTGTGTGTGTGTGGTATAACTACCAAAAGCTTGCTTGTGCTTTGTGAGAGAGTGTTGACTTTGAGTTACCTGCCTTGAGTGGATGAGTGATAGTGATAAATGAATTGTACAGTCTTCACTGATTTCTGTTTTGCACCCGGCACAGCTGCTCTGTTTTGCCCCTTTGGCTAAAGAAAGGTCTTGAGTTTGCTCCATACACAGATCATATCCCCTTCCTATATATTTCTTCTTAATGTGGTCTGTAGTGCCTTTCCATTGGTGATCAGGAGAATTGAGTTGATCTAAATTTATTCTCATGAAACCAAAGAACTGGGCTGCTCATGGAACTAGAATCAAGTTGGAAGACAAAAGGCAACTCTTACATATACTTTATTGTATATTTCTTGGGAGTTCCTCCATTATTATCCTTTGTTCTTTGTCATGGACATGACCTGTTTACATCCTAATTTTCTTCCCTTGATCCTTTCCCCCACTTTTTCTCTCTTCTTTCTTCTTCTTGGTCTTAAATACCTTGGGTTGGCCTTGAAATCACTAGATAGTCGAGGACCTTGAATTCCTCCAACTTCCTTGTCTTCTATCATACCCAGTAGTCAAACCTAGGGCTTCATGTATCCTGGTCAGCTGAGCTACATCTCCACCTTCTTGATCTTTTCCAATCCCTAATGTAGTAATAAAGGCAATATTTATTAAGCATAGATAGAAAATGATGAAACAATAAAGGCTGTTGTTGGGCTCCTTTACAGAACCCTATTTCCTCTCTCCCTCTTCATCTGCCTTCCTCCCCTCCTTTTTTGCTCTCTCTTCTTTTGTTTGTTCTTTCCAGGATTTATTTATTTATTTATTATTTTAAGCTAAGCAGGGGCTTTGCCCGCTTTATTTACATAGAAGTGATATAGCTGCTCAGAACATTTATTGTGCTTGGCTGACCCAGGGTCTTGTCAGCAAGGTCTTCGTATTTGGCAACACTACATTTATTCAACATGTCATGACTTGTCACACTCTAGACTGAGTTCTGTTATTAGTAGTATATTTTATGGTTTATTTACCTTTTTGAGATAATAAATGCTAGTTAAAAGTCTTTGGGGAGTAAGTAAAACCATTTTATTTTAAACATTGATTCTCTGTAAAGACTGTACTTAGCAGAAAAAGTATTTGAGGCCATTGTAACTGGTGTAAGTGTAATGAACTTTATGAGCAGTTTTTTAATCTATAATTTTTATTTTTGTAAAAGAATTTCTTATTATAGTATGGTACTTTTTTCCTCTCCTAGTTTATCTCAGATTTTCCCTGCTTCCCTACCCACCCAACTTCATGTTCTGTCTTTCAAAGAAAAAATAACAACAAAACTAGCATAAAACCAGCCAAAGAAACCCCATTAGGTATCCATTTGGTGTTAACCAACTACTACTTAGCATTGGGCCTACCCTGGAATGTAGCTGATATGCCTACTACATCCATTGAAGAAAGCTGATTTCCCTCCACCTGCAGCTTTTTTTTTTTTTAATTCTTGGTCAGGGATGGGACTTTGTCCACTTCTGCTTCTTTGTTCTGGGACTTTGTCTGGCTTGAAATTATTCAGGTCTTGTGTATGCCACCAGAACAAATTCTCTGATTTCGTATGTACACTATTCCTAGAAGGTACTGTTTTCTTGGAGTGGTTCATAGACTTTGGCTCTTAGGCTCTTTCTGCTCTCCTGCATAGATCCCTGAGCCTGGAGTAGAGGGATTTAATGAAGACATCCTATTGTAGGGCAGAGTGCTCCAAGATTTCTCACTGTCTGCACATTGTCCAGTTGTGGGTCCCTGTGTTAATTCACATTACTACAAGAAGCTTCTGATGCTCTTATCTTTGGGTATAACAGGATATCATTAGGAATCATGTTATTATTGTGTTCGTTTAGTGGAATAATGAGGTAGTTGGCCTCATTAACAGTATCAGACTTGGGTTGCATCTCCTGGAACAGGCCTTAAATACAATAAAACTGGTTGGTTACTGTCTTAGTTAGAGCTTCTATTGCTGTGATAAAACACCATGACCAAAAGCAACCTGAGGAAGAAAGATTTATTTCAGTTCACAGTCTAGTACTGAGGGAAGTCAGGGTAGAAGTTCTAACTGGGTGGGATCCCAAAGGCAGGCGCTGATACAGAGGCCATGGAGAAGTGCTGCTTACAGGCTTGTTACTTGTGGCTTGTTCAGCCTGCTTCTTGGAGTACCCAGGGACAAAGCCCCCAAGGGAAGCATCATCACACAAAGTGAGCTGAGCCCTCCCATTCATCAATCAAGAAAGTGTACCATATGCTTTTCCACAGGCCAGTCTGTCTGGGGCCGTTTTCTCAGTTAAGATTCCCTCTTCCAAAATGTGTAAAGTTGACATAAAAATATCCAGCACAATTGCTCTTTTAAATTTGTGCCATCTTTGTACCAGTGGATCTTTTCACAGGCAGGTCTCTATTGTAGGTTGCTGGGTTTGTAGCTAAATGAGATTGATGATTACTTTTCACCTCCAGTAATGTGTATAGTACCTTCAAACAGTATGAATACTAGTCAGTAGCAGGGACCTTCTAGTTGGGCATCAGTTTCTCTTCTCCTTTGATGACATAAGTAAATTGTGTCTTCAGCAATAAGGTATTACCTTCAGGTTGTGGATGGTAACTAGTAGCCTTGGTAATAGTGTGTTGTAGAAGAATTTCTAAACGGTCTTATTAAATAAAAAATATGGAGCCAGAAATAGGGGTGAAAACCTGACAGAGCTCAGAGGAATAGGAACAGCCACCAGCCAACTTCACCTTACCAACTCCGCCGTTTCCAAAGCGAGCGACTTATTGTCTACCCACAGTTATATGATTTGCTCTCTCTGTCCAGCTACATCACTTCCTCTTCCTGCCCAGCTCTGTCACTTCTTGTTTGTCTGTCCAGACCTCCAGACCTCCATGGTTAACTAGTGTTGGAATTAAGGTGTGCCACCATGCCTGGCTCTGTTCCCACTGTGGCCTTGAACTCACAGAGATCCAGACAAATCCCTGCCTGCCAGGTGATAGGATTAAGGACGTGTGCTACCATTGCCTACTTCTGTTTTTACTTATAGTGACTGACCTTTTTCCTCTGATCTTCAGATAAATTTTATTGGGGGACATGAATAAAATATCACCACAGTGTGTAATGTTTGGGGAGATCTGTGGGACCTCTTTAGCCACCTTAAAAAGATATAGCCCATTCTTGGTACTGGAGGTTTTATTTGGTAGCATATGATGTCTAGTTGGGTAGTGTTCTCCATTATATGATAGCTCCATTTAGATATGTATATATTTTAGCAAGCTTCTGTAGTAGTAGGTTTCCATATGGGTTTTTAAATAGGTCTTTAGTGTTAACCACCCCCCCCCTGTATTCCATCTTCTACTCTGCCTTCCCTTCCCTCCCCATTTAATTCTATTCTAGTTTCCCCTTTATCCCTTTATGACACTGTGTTCCATTTCCCCTTCCTTCAAAGATCCCCTTCCCTCATCCCTTTCTAGCTAACTTCTGGGTTTTCTAATGAAATACACACATCTAAAACTTAAAAGCTAATATTCACATATAAGATGATTGTTTCTGTCTCTATCCATTTACCTGCAAATTTCATCTTTTTTCAAGAGCTGAATAGTATTCCATTGTGTAAAAGTACCACATTTTCATTATCCATTCATCATTTGATGGGCATTGAGGCTGTTTCCAGTTTCTGACTATTATAAATATAGCGGCAATGAACATGGATAAGCAAGTATCTCTGTAGTAAGATGTAGAGTCCTTTGGGTATATGCATAAGAGTGGTATAGGTGAATCTTACCTATTCTCAGCTTCCTGAGGAACCTCCACACTGATGTCCATAGTGGCTGTAGAAGGTTGTACTCCCAGGAATAAGTGTTCCCCTTTCCACAAATCTTCACCACTATTTACTATCATTTGTTTTATTAATCTTGGCCATTCAGATTGGGGTATAATGAAGTCTCAAAATAGTTTTAATTTGCATTTCCCTGATGGCTAAGGAAGTTTAACATTTTATAAGTGTTTCTCAGCTTTTTGTGTTACATCTTTTGAGAGAACTCTGTTTAGTTCCATGCTCCATTTTTAAATTGGATTGTTTTCTTAACATTCAGTTTGTTGAGTTCTTTGTATATTCTAGATACTAAACCTCTGCCATAGGTATAATTCATAAAGAATTTTATTGAGGCTACCTACCTCTTTGTTTAGTCGATGGTATCATTTGTTATATGGAAACTTCAGATTCATGAGGTCTCATTTATTAATTGTTGGTTCTAATGCCTGCAGTGTTCAGGTTCTTGTTCAGAAAGTCTTTTCCTGCGTCAGTAATTTCAAGCCTATTTTCTACTGTCTCTTCTATCAGATTGAAGGTGTCTGGTCTTATGTTGAGTCAGTTCCTTGATCCATTTGTAGTTGAGTTTTATACAGGGTGATACATTTGGGTCCGTTTTCATTCTTCCATACACAGCTACCCAGTTTGTTCAGCACCGTTTGTTAAAATACGGTCTTACCTCCAGTGTGTATTTTTGGTTTCTTTGGAGTTATGTCCAGATCTTCAGTTCTATTCCATTGATCAATGTATCACTTTTCCTTACTATTGTTGTTGCTCTATAGTATAATTTTAAATCTGGGATAATGATACCCCCACCAGTGTGTGTGTGTGTGTGTGTGTGTGTGTGTGTGTTTGTGTGTGTGTGTGTTTGTGTGTGTGTTGCCATATGAAGTTTAAGATTATTTTCTAATTTCTGTGAAGAATTTTAGCGAGGATTACATTCAATTTGTATAAAGAAGATCAATGTTAATCCTACTGGTCCTTAAGTGTCTTCTTCACTTTCTTTCTTCAGTGTCTTAAAGTTTTTATTATACAAGTCTTTCACTTGGTTAGAGGTATTACAAGGTATTTTTTTGAGGCTATTGTGAAAAGTGATGTTTCTCTGATTTCTTTCTTAGTATGCTTGTCATTTGTATATAAGAAGGTTACTGGTTTGTGTGTATTAATTTTTTATCCCGCTACTTTGTTGAAAATTTTTATAATTGTAGCAGTTTTCTGGTGGTGTCATTGGGGTCTTTATGTATAAAATCCTATTGTCTACAAATAAGGATGACTTCTTTCCCTTGATTTCTTCCAGTTGTCTTACTGTGTAGCTAAGACTTTGCACACTGTATTCAACAGATATGGAGAGAATGGACTTCCTTGTCTGGTACATGATTTTAGTAAAATGCTTTGAGTTTCTCTGGGTTTAAAGTTATGTTGGCTGTGGACTTGCTGTAATTTGCCTTTGTTATGTTGAGATATGTCCAAGATATCCCTTTTTCTCTAGGAACTTTTATCACGAAGGGATGTAGGGTTTTATCAAAGACCTTTTGTGAGTGGAAGATTTAAGTTACATACAAAGTAGTGGGCTTTAGTATGACATTTTCATGCACATGTGTCATATTTTATGATTCATTCCCCTTGGCTACTCTCACTTATTACCCTGCCCTGTACCCTCTTGCTGGTCTCTTTCCCCCTTCAAACAACCCTCTAGTTCTGCATTAATGTCACATATTCTGTTACCCTCTCTACCCCTGTGAGGTCTCTTCCTTCTTGGTCATGATTCCCTTTGTACTTTCCTTTCTCTCTCTCTCACACACACATGCCACACACATGAACACGCACACACATGGAATTTTTCTGCAGATGCTGTGATTTCATTTATCATTATGGTTGCACAAAATTCTATTGTGTATATGAACCACATTTTCTTTTATCTGCTCATCTGTTGATGGACATCTAGGCTGGTTTTGCTTCCTGGCAGTTGTGAATAGTGAGATTATATGTGGTGCGTTGACTTATCCAAGAGTGATATAGCTGGCTCATGCAGTAGTTGTATTTTCAGTTTTTTGAGGTATCTCCACACTTTTGTAGTGACTGCAGCAGTTTACATTTCNACCAGCAGTATAGTGAGTGGACTCAATGGAGAGGGTGTCAGTACCCCTTTTCTTCTGCTTTTGCCCTTTTATCTTTGAAAGCCAGATAGCTTTGACATTGTGGTTTTTTAATACCATACTGAGTAAACTTGCCATAACTGTTAAAATGCCTCACAGTATACCCTCATCGAGAAAGTGTTAGGGGCTTACCAACTCCAGATTGAAATGACCATATAACCTAAACTATATAGATTTTTCCAACCTAGATACTCCTTATTTTTTATTTATTTTNAATCAAAACATGTATATGATATTTTGCCAGCATGTATGTCTGTGCACCATGTGTGTGCCTCATAACCACAGAGGCTAGAAGAGAGCATGGGAGCTGGAATTACAGCTGGCTGTGGACCACCATGTGGGTGCTGGGAGTGGAACCGGGGTCCTCTGGGAGAGCAGCCAGTGCTTTTAACCTGAGTCGTCTCTCCAGCTCCATTGTTACCTTTTAAGTGACCATTAAAATGTGCACTTATGCCTAGTCTATAAAGAGCACTGCTATTTACTGTTTATCTCCAGGTAATTATTGGTACCATGGCTTAAGGAAACACTTTTCTGTCCCCTGGAGTGAGAGTTGAAGACTCAAGTTTCACGTTTCTGAACTGACTGGGAGGAGTTCTAAACATGTGTGTGGCTTTGTCTTTGTAGACTGAAATCGCCAAGAGATTGAATACCATTTGTGCACAAGTCATCCCATTTCTGTCTCAGGAAGTAAGTAAAATGTTCAGCTGTTAAAGTGCAATTATGTTGCTTCTCTGTTTGCAAATTAGCCAGTTTTAAGATGTTAATTTTATCACAAGGAGCAAGTTTGAAGAACATCTGTTATATTTGAAGTTTGTTAACCTTGTCCTTCTGTCTAAGGCGTCCAAGGGCAGGCTACTTGAGGGGTGGCAGTTTCTCAACCCCAAATAATAATAATATTATTATTATTAATTATTATTATTATTATTTTGGAAGATTGACGTGGCTATCAAGCAAAAAGAAAGCTTTGGTGTGTGTGTGTGTCTGTCTGTCTGTCTGTGTGTATTTCACTATGACCTGGAATTCATTGGGTAGACCACACTGGCTTCAAATTCATAGAGATCTGTTTGCTCCTCCCTCTTCAGTGCCTGGATTTAAGGCCTGTGCCACCACTCCTGGCTGTGCACGTGATTAAGTAATATGTGCTTGATATGATTCAGGTACCCTTTTGTGTTTTTTTGAGCCGACTTGAAAGTAACTGCATTGGGGTTGCTCTACATGAAAGTAGGCACTTCATTTATCATATGCATTCCATAGAGAGTAGATGATAATCATCATAAAAATAAAATAAGTATTCACATGGTTTTGACTCAGAGTCATAGACATAGATAAGCCATGTGGTTTGAGTTGACTTTAACATTTTTTGGAGGGAGTTCTTCATTGGAGTAGTTGGAGATTGACTCAGCATTATATTTCAATTTTGCTTTGAAAGTTTTATCATCTTTCTGGGTACAGGGGAATAATGTGTTTTCAGTATGTAAATATGTACGTATGGTGCCTTGGGGGAGGCCCAGCTAGTGAGAGGTTAAAGTATTGGAGTTGTCTCTAGAGCACCCTGAGCTCCCTCCTGATTTGCTGCCAGCTTTGAGTGACCTTGGCTTTTACTAGCCTCCTCAAATTGACTGTGGTTATATTTTAGTTATGTGTAGAGTTGGGTGTGGGCAAGGTGAATTTTCATTCTCTAAATTGAAAACAGAGCTTTCTTTCTCCTTGAAGGGTAAAATACCAAAAGACTAAAATAAATAATAGGGAGAATTCCCATAGTTTTTTAAAAAATGGCTGATATGTCTAGAGTTTTTAATCAGAGAAATCAGACCGACTGTTTTTATTATCAAGCTGGGTGTTTGAATTATTATGGACCACATGCATCCAAATGCACCACTGTAAACTCCTGTGAGCCCTAGCTGTCCTGCCCTCTGTAGTATCCAAAGACTNTAGTTACCACTCTTGATTTCCCTTCTGAAATTACCACTTCACGAGAGTTCAGTGGTGACTGGAACCCTTCAGAAATAAGTGGTAGCACCATCCCAAGGCCCCTTCTTTGTGTTCTGTAAAGTGATATGTGCATGAGGACTTGCTTATCTGTCTTTGTTGTCAGAATGAACGGGGAAATTTTTAGCTGTTGCTAACACATTTTCTTCTCCTTGTTTTCAAAGCATCAACAACAGGTGGCCCAGGCTGTCGAACGTGCCAAACAGGTGACCATGGCAGAGTTGAATGCCATCATCGGGGTACGTGGCCTACCAGGTCTACCTCCTACAGTGTGTATCACCAGCTTTCATTTCTTTATGGTTTGATGGCATAACACACACACTCTCACACAACTAAGTTTGTGTAACTTAGAGATAACTTATTTAATTAATAAGGGAGGGTGAAGGGGTTTGGGTGTGTGTGGAGGTGTGTAGGGAAGAGGATGTAGTAGCACAAGGAGGATGAGAGGAGAAACACTAGAAGAGGAAGAAAAAGCTTCTAAATCTCATGATCCTTAAAACTGCCCTTGCTATTAGGGAGGTAGAAGCTGTAGATCAGTTTCTAAACACTCTCCTTGCTTCAGTCTAGTACCCTTCTACCACAGTGAGGTCAGTATAGGACTCTGAGTTATTCCCGGAGTTGCCTTTGCCTTTTGCTTTCCAGGGCACTGGAACCTGTGTGGTTGTTTGATTCGTCTTTCTTGTGCCCCTTTCATGAATTTTAAAGTGGCATACCAGTGAAAAGCTCCCTCGCCAGGGAAGGAGTGTTAATTGTCTGCCCTAGTGTTCTGTGACCTTTCAGGGTTCACTTCTCCTCTGGAGTTTAGCCATCTCTTCTTGCTGGTGAAGCTGGTTTCTGTTGTCAATCACAAGTCATTTGTTCTGCGTTAAGGGATCTAGTGAACTAGGCATTCTGTCTCTTTCTTTGCTGGAGTTCGGCCCCACCCACTGTAGGACCTAAGGTGGTTCTCATGTGCTCTGCCCCTTTTAAACTAAAGGAAAGAAGTGGCTGAAATTGGAGGGAGAGGTCACTTTTTATTTTATTCATATGTGAGTTCCACGAATGGATTCAAAATCACTCATTTATCAATTTATGTTAATTGCTTGTGAGAAGATGCCCTGCTGGTCTTTATAGTTCCCTCAGACACTTTGTAATGATAATTAGACATGCTGCTGTAGGGATTAAGAGTGCCATAGTCCAGTGCTGTGACAGACAATGGAACCAGTTAATCTATCAAGGTTTAAAATTACATCCCCACTGGAGATGGGAAAAACACAAGAGCCAAGGAGGATTAAAGAATGAGCCTCAGCTTGAAAACCCTCCTTTCATCAGTTTCTCAATTGCAGATCTGCAGTTGGGGTGCCTGTGGTAAGCTATTGGCAGTCAATTAGGTGAAATAAACTGGGAGGGTGACCTTCATTTCCTTTTAATAGCTTTTTCCTCCATGAACCAGGGAGCTTCAGTGGATTTTCAGCTTAGATTTTATTCAAGCCGCTTTATTGCACTTGACAGCTTAGCTCTGCATAAACAGTTCTCCCTCCTTCCCCCAGGTCTGGGCTCTGTCTTTCTTCCCCTTCTGTATCACATTTTTGACTGTTACTTAGTGGGCTCTCTAATCACATTCAACCAAAAACACAATTATGCCTGCGTTTGTCTGCTGCCTTGTCTACCCTTTTCTTGTGTAATGAATTGCTTTATTTCAGAGATCAAATCAAATATTCCCTGGCATTTTTGCACGTACTGTGTTTGATTAGAAGAGACTAATAGCGATTGTACTTGTAGCTGGAGCAAGGAATTTTTTAACCCAAATGAATGAGGATGGAAAAGCCTGTTTTGATTAAAAGAAAACATATGCAAAGCAGATCTGAAGGGCCCTGTTCAACTTTGTGGGACATGTTTGTTTTCTGATATGCTCTAAATTTTTACATGTAATTTTTCTGGTTTTTCTCTGGCACTACTAGGGATTGACTTGGGGCCTCACACATAATAGGAAAGCACTCTGCAAGTGAGCTACATGGCTAGCTAGGTGTAATTTTTCAATAATAAAATGCTAGTTTGGAGTTCTCAAAGGCACTGCTCAGACCCTGAGATCTTTGGATCTACATTTCAGAAGGGGGAAATGTAGTAGCTAGATATTTATAGTTAATATTCATTTTGAATGGAATCAGAAAATAAGAATAGGTTATTTTAGAAAGGTGGATGAATTGCAAATTTTATGAATAGCTTTAGTAAACATGTTAAGATTGTCAAGAAAGATTAGCTTTGATAGGTTAGCAATAATAACCCAAGTTGGTGAATTGGGCCCAATGCAAGAGTTCATGCATTGGTGGTGTGTTCAGTATTTTAGCATATGCAGTTTTTAATTATTGAAATGGTGGGATCGGTATATTAATTTATTATAGGCTCTTTGAAAGTTTGCAGTGATCAGAAATAGCCCCTGCCTTTAACTTCATGCTTTGGCATATGCTTGATTTTTGCTTGAAAAGAATTGCGTACATCCTGGGAAATCGAAGTAGCATAAAATTGGGCTGACAATTCAGTGGACCTTTGCACCCCTTCATTGCACATGCAGTGTGCCAGCTTGTCTGGCCAGAGGGGAGGAAGCACTGGGAGATTGTTCTTACAGCAGCTGTGCAGAGAAAATGCAGCCTGTTTGATAGCAGCTGTCAGTATTGTTCTGGGATGGGTTAGGGTGAAGAACAATGGGAGAGGCCAAGCTCTTCATCTTCATTGACTTTCAAGCTAAGAAAAGAAAAGGTTTAGACATCTATTTCAAGTGTGAAAGATCATAAAAGAGAATTCTTTAAAATGCAAATGGACTGAAACCCTCACCTTCCCTTTAAGGTACAATCAAGGCACTTATGGTTTGCCTGACAGGGCTAAAGATATTTTGTTTTAGCCAAGTAGCTTGGGCTTGTCAAGGACACCAAACTCTTGGTGAGCTCAGCTTGTGTTCTTGGCCTTTGAGTGCTCTTTCACTAGAAGAGGGGGAAGGCTCTACTTTTCTTCTGTCCTTGTTGAGTGAGTGATGCCAGCTTCTCTCCAGTCTAGGAGAAATACTGAATTTTAGTTCTTTTCTACTTGCCTTTAACCTTTATCTAGAATACTAATATTTAAGGAACAGTTTTCACATAGTTAATTTTTGGATTTATTACTGAAATATTTT